>PVKH010024197.1:0-13666 GCA_004027955.1 Chaetophractus vellerosus
GGCTCCCGACACATGTGAACTGAGGTAGCTGGTAGGTGTTTGAGGGCTGTGGTTTCTGTCTATTCCCACATGGCTCACTTCGGTGGCGCAGTTTCCTGAGCTCACCTATTGTTTCTCACAGATGAAAACCGGTCATAAACGCGAAATCCGTGTTATGCTCAAATCGTTCCCTCAAATAGCAATCAGAATGGAACAAATAGGTGTTTTCAAAATAAGTGTTATAGCAGAACTGAGTACACTTTATCTCACTGAATCGTAGCAGCCCTGAGTGAGATAGACAGCGTTTGCTCCAATTTTCAGAAAAGGAAACTGAGGCTCAGAGAGGTTGAGTGACTCCCAAAGCTACATCCTTAGTGATAAGTAAATTGCAGAGCAGGGGTAGAACCAAGGTCTGTCAGGTCTCCCCTCCCTTCTTTCTGGAAGACCCTTTTAACTGTTCTCACAAACTCCCTTCGGGTATGGTACTGAATGGGGTAGAGCATGGAACTTGTGTTCAAGTTCCTTGGCAAGGAAGAAGTGTTTTACTCCGTACAGTGACCCTTGTAAAATGAAAATCTGATCAAATGGCTCCTTTCCTTGGAACCTACCCATGGCTCCACACTGCCCAAAGGATCAAATTCCAGCTCGTTGGCATGGCCTGCAAAGCCCTCCCTGGTCTGTCCCCAGACTGTATCTGTAGCTGCACCTCTATTCGTTTCCCTGCCCTCACATTCCATGCTCCAGGAGGTCTGCATTACTTTCCATTTCCCCAGTACTCCCTGATCTCTCACTTCCAGACTCCCAGGAATACTCTCCACCCCAACCCATCACATGGCCCTGCCTCTGCTGGCTGAATGTCTATTCCAGCTCCAGCTCCCACGTCCCTACTGGATACCTTCTCTGGTCCTGTCCCCATGCCTGGATGAGGAGTCCCTAGTGGGTGCTCCCATTGCTCACTGCACCTTCCCTCTCACAGCTGCTTTCTCAATTTACAAGAATTATTCATATTTGTCTGATTCCCCCACAAGATTAAGCTCTGTGAAGGTAAGAACTGTGCTCTGGTTTGCTAAATGAATGAATGCATTTGGATAATGTACAGCATGAAAGAGCTTTTATATGCAACATCTCCTCTGATTCACACATGCCATTTTATGAAACAAATGGGGAAACAAGCAAAGGATCTGAGAGAGCAAATGCATTAGTCACTGCCACATAGTTAGTTAGATTGTGGATCATTCATTCATTCATTCATTCAACCAAGTTATATCACCTATCACATTCTAGGCACCGGGTATAAAGCAATGGCCAAAACAGACAGAAATCCCTGCCCTCATGGCACTTACATTCTGGTGGTGGAAGAACAGACAATAAACCAAAAAAACATCAATATTGTCAATTGAACAGATAGAGATAACATTATGGAGAAAACTAAAGCAAGGAAAGGAGATGGGTCAGGCCTCTCTGAGACAGTATCATTTGAACAAAGACCTGTAAGAGGTGAAAGAGGGATCCATGCTGGCATCTGGCCTCCAGGCAGAGGGAATTGTAAGTGCAAAAGTTTCTGAATCAGGAGCAGGGCTGGCAAGTTCAATGAAGAGCACACAGCACAGGGAAGCTGGAGGGGAGTGAGCTGCATCTCAGATCTGGAGGATGAGAAGAACAGTAATAACTAAAATTTCCTGAGCACCGACTATTGGCCAGAGAGAGACAATGATGAACCAGAAAGACTCATCCCCTGTCCTAACAGACTTTACACTCTGGTCACATAGACGTGGATACACTGGAATCAAATCACATCCTCTAACATAACCAGTACACATTCATAAAAAGGTCAATTCACTCCTTAGCCTATCAAGAGGATGTCGATCCCTCAACAACTGCTTTGGCAGACCTTCTACTGGATAAAGAAATGGGTGGTGAAAGTTTCCCCATCAGTAATTTTTGCATTGGCTTCCTAGGGATGAACAAGAAGTCATCTTCTCTACATAAACATTGCCAGCAGCCGCATCTCAATGGTTTGTGAACTGTGGCTTTCTGATCAAACATATGAAATTAACAGAAAAAAATTTAAATGCATTATTGCTTGGGAAATTACACAATAAAGGCAAAAGCTTCCCTATTACTTAAGGTAATGAAAACAAAAATAGGGATTTATAAGCTTCCCAGCTCTGATGTAAATTTGCTTGCATTATTTTTCTACATCTCTTTCTACTTTAGAAAAACCACTACTAATTGCCTTCCCATTACACGGTATCAACCAAACCTGGATTTGGGTTTCCTCCAAGACCACCAACAGGCTCAAGTTACAGCAAGCTTACTAAACGGGATTTTTTTTTTCCTCTTTAAAGCAAAACTAGAATGCTATTACCTTTTGGAGTGACTAAATCGATAAATGCTAGATAAATACAATTTTTTAAAACTCCCAAACATATTAATAAAAGGGGAGTGCAGTTTCTTTTTTAACTTGCAAAATAATAAAGGATTTTTTAAAGGATACAGTTTATTGGTGGCTGGGAGCCCGGAGCTAATGAAAAAAACATTTACAAGTTTGGTTTCCACAGCTTTTCTTTTGTGTTCTCCGGGTGCAGATGCTGCTGGCTGTACTCTAGGAAAACCTGGAACTCAGCTGGAAACAGAACACAAGGAATTGGAGACTAGTCCAATTTCACTCAGTTTAAATTCATCTGCAGTGAGCATGTCACCCACCAACCCTCCACCAGAAAGGAAACGTGATGTGATGAACTATTGTTGCCATGACAACATTTCTAAACTCTTGACTCAGTCTTCCTATACTGAGTTCTACCGTCTTATTCAGAGTGGAAAACCTCTACAGCTCCTTTCCTTCCCGGTAGTTAAATCACCCAAATAGAGCTCCATCACCACTGAGGCCGAGCAAAATGCTTCCAGTTTCCAGAGCAGATCCCATCCAACCCCTTGTCAACATTGCATTTTCCTCTGAATCCCCTCCAATTGCTTGTCTTCTCCTTGATAGTGATCACCGGAGAATCCCATCCACAGTTCTTTCTGACTTTTCACCAGGGGATGGACTGGCCTCATGCTTCTGGGGAAATCAGTCTTTTTTGTTACATCCACTGAAATGTCTTGTATTTCCATTCCTCTATGCTCTGGGGATCCGGTGTTTCCTTATGTCTATTTCTTTTCAACATTTTATAGATGAAGAGGCTGAGGTACAAACAGTTGGAGGCAGAGCTGAGACCATAACTAGGTTTCTTGACTATTGAGTCATTCTTGTTCAAGTCAAACAGCTCAAAACTAACCAACTAGATATAGATTTTGGCTAAAGAGGGAATTAAAAATGAAAAATTCTGCAAAGGCACCCAGGATAAAGAAATGGAATAGTCACAAGATGGAATAATATGACGCCAATGAAAATTCAGTTTTCAAAAGATATTTTTCAATGGCTTTATTGAGGTATAATTTATATACCATAAAATTCACCCATTATAATGTCTATCTAGTTCAGTGAATTTTAGTAAATTTATACAATTGTACAATCATCACTACATTCCAGTTTTATAACATTTCCAACACCCCAGAAACATTTGTTGTGCCCGTTAGTCACTTATCACCACCATCCCCAGCACCCTGCTTTCTATCTTCAGGGATTTTTTTTTTTGTCTTTTCTAGAAATGTCATATAAATGGAATTATGTAGTCTTTTTTTATGTGTGTCTGGTTTTTTTCACTTGGCATATTGTTTTTCCATGTCAAAGCATATATTAGTATTTTGCTCCTTTTTTATTGCCAAGTAGTATTCTACTGTGTTTTTACTTCTCTTGAGTAAAAACCTACTACTGTGTAGTTCCTGGGTCATATTGTAAGTTTACCTTTAACTTTTAAAAACTTGCCAAACCGTTGTCTAAAGTAGCTGTACCATTTTGCATTCCCATCAGCAGTGTATGAGGGTTTCAGTTTCCCTACATCCTCCCAATCCCTGGTAATGTTAGTTTTTTTATGTTGTTTTTTTTTTAAAATTAAAGCCATTCTTATGGATCTGTAGCATATCTCATTCTGGTAGGGTTTTTTTGTTTTGTTTTTGTTTTTTATTTATTTCTCCCCTCCCTCGTTTTGCACTCGCTGTCTGCTCTCTGTGTCCATTTGCTGTGAGTTCTTCTGCGTCTGCTTGTCTTCTCTTTAGGCGGCACGGGGAACTGATCCTGGAAACTTTCGGAGTGGGAGAGAGGCACTCAGTCTCTTGAGCCACCTCAGCTCCCTGGTCTGCTGCATCTCTTATTGTCTCTCCTCTATGTCTCTTTTTGTTGCATCATCTTACTGTGCCAGCTCTCCGCACAGGCCAGCACTCCTGCGGGGGCCAGTACTCTGCGTGGGCCAGCTCTCCACTCGGGCCAGCTCACCATGCGGGCCCACTTGCCTTCACCAGGAGGCCCCAGGAATCAAACCCTGGACCTCCTATATGGTAGACAGGAGCCCAATCACTTGAGCCACATCCGCTTCCCTCATTCTGGTTTTAATTTGCATTAGAATATTTAACAACATTGAGAAATGCTTACCACATAGTATTAAGAGAAGCAAAGCAGGATTTAAAATTACTTACACAGAATGACCTCACACATATGTGATCCCCACCTATATATGAAGACTGAAAAGAAATGTATCAAAATATAGACAGGGAGTAGTAAGTAGCATTTTTTCTTTACATTGAACTGTAAAATTTTCTATGAGTAAATATATTTTTAAAATATGTTAGAGATGAAATATATTGCTAAGACACTAAGAACCATTCACTGGAAGTCATTAAGAATCAGGATATACCCATCTAAACTCAATTCTATTATATTTAAGAATTATCCGTTCTGGGAGTTATTTGTAGCAAATTTGCAAAATCAGGTTGGCCTCTTTCGCCTCAAAGATTTCTGCTTCTGACTCCTTATCCCAGGGGTCAGCAAACCACAACCCCCAGGCCAAATCCAGCTCACTGCCTGTTTTTGTGTGGTCCACAAGCTAAAAATGGACTTTACATTTTTAAATGATTGGATGTAAGTCAAAAGAAGAATAATAATTGTCACACATGAAAGTTATATGAAATTCAAATTCTAGTGTCTATAAATAATCTTTCATTGGGACATGACCACCCTTGTTCATTTACATATTGTCCATGATTGCTTCTGCATTATAAGAGCAGATCTGAGTGGTTATGACAGAGACTGTATGCCCGCAAAGCCTAACATATATACGATCTGGCCCTTTACAGAAGTTTGCTGATCCCTGCCTACCCATCCCAGATGGGAAATCAGAAAATGCAAGCTCAGTTCTATTATCCTAAGGAAAACTCATTAGTAAGGGCAAATAGGAAGGGATTTTTTAAAAACTTCTGTATTATCCTCTTTATATTAATACATACCAATACTTTTTTTCTAAAAATGAAAGATTTTAGGTGACATCAGGAATATCAAAATCTTTCAAAGCAGTATTTTAAATTATAAGCCCTTCTGTGCCTGGAACCTAGGAAATTCTCAATTTTGTTGATGGATTATTTGATGGATGGATAGGTGAGTGGATGGATGGATAAAGCCAACATTTTCTGAGGGCTAACTGTGGGCTAAGTGCCATAGCAAGTCCTACTGTAGGTTGGGAAAGACCAAGGAAAGATCTGTCCTCGGGATTTTTTATTAAATCCATGAATATGAAGAGACAACTGCCAAAAGAAGAAATACAAATGACCAAAAACATGAAAACGATGTATAGCATCATCAGTAAATCAAAAGTATGCAAATTCAAACAACAATAATATTCCCTTCTTTAACCTAGAAGATAGTCAAGGATTTAAAAATATGGCAATGCATAGCGTTCAATATATGTAAAGAAAAAAGGCACTTTCTCTTAATAGAATACAGTGAGAGGTATACATTTTCCCAGCCTTTATGGTAAGCTATGTGGTTATGTGTATCAAAAGCCTTTGACTTTTAACTCAGTAATTCCAATTCTAAGAATTATTGCCAAGAAAATAATCGTGGTTATGTGCATAAATTTCCAGACAATCACAACATTGTTTATACAAGAGAGACAGAGACAGACAGAGAGAGAAAGAGAGAGAGAGAAAAAAAATCTAAGGTCTAACAATAGGAATTAAGACAAGTGTGATACAATCACACACAATGCTAATTTCTGAAGCCATTAAGAGTTGATGATTTGAGGGTTATATTTTTTTGATGTAGAAAGCTATTCACAATAACACTAAGTGGGGAGTAAGCAAGTTAAAAAATCAAATTTCAAGGGGATGAACCCAGTTTTTTTAAAAAAGTATATTTACATAGGAAAGATTTTAAGGATATAAGCTAAAATGAAAATGAAAATTAATTATTTTTCTTTTTACTTATCTACTTTTTTTCTTGTTTTCTACAACAAACACATTACTGGTTTAATTTTTTAAAATAATGAAAGAGATTAAAGATATCCTAATAAAACTGAGGACTCCAGGGTGCTCACACCAGTAGAATAAAGGAATAAATTAAGAATCCATTCCTAAAGGAATAAGTAATTAGTTATTGCAAGCAAACTAGGTTGTAAACTCTATGGGCAGGGACCTATACGCATTCATTCAACAAAGATCTCTTCAGCTTCCATCATATGCCAGACAAACACTACAGTTTCATCAGTAAACAGACAAATCCCTGCCCTCATGGAGCTTCCATTCTAATGTGGTGCATGTCAAATGTCTTTCTCCCACATCAGAAGGCATGGTTCTGGACACATGTGAAAATCCTAATTTAGAAATTAGAGTTGGTTAAGTGTTCAACAAAAGAATTGATACCACAATAAGCTTCCCAGCACATGTGTTAAAGGCTTTCATATTCACACATGCAAAAATTTTTCTGTATCTAAATACAACTTTTCAAGAAACTATCCAGTGTGCAAAGTGCAGTAAACCTGTAATGCCAAAATCTAGTGTGAGAACACAGGTTCCTGGGGCAATTCTGACTCAGTCCCCAGCCATATGGTGAGAGGGGAAAGCTGTCAGATAATATTTCATGAATTGCTGGGCTTAAGTTACTTGAACCAGCTGTAGCTTTCCTTAAGCTACATTTTGCTCTGGCCAAGATAGGCTCACGGCTGAAGCTGCCTGTTCAGTATCACTCCACAGAGAAATAGTTCTTTCTGTTTTCCTCATAACTGCAGACGCCGCTTCTTTTTCAGGCTGGGGAACCCACGGACCTGGTATTCAGCTTATATAATAACCGGCTCCCTGCTGAGGTAAGCCACTAAGAGACCTGCACTCAATTCCAGAAGGCAGATTTTTCTCCTTTTGGGCCAGAGTCATTCATAACATATTGACTCAAAATAAGTACACACGGGTGCTTTCAGTTTCCCAGAAGTCCTGAATCACTAAAACGTCAACTCACTATTACCTTTTTCCAAATGTAGCAGTGAAAAGTTTCAGCAGTTTCCAATGGATACCAAATATATCAACCGTGCAACAATTTAAAGGGTCTTTGAAACTCAAGCCACAAACGCCATCATATGACTGTCAGGAAGAAGTCATTAAAAACTGACTAGAGAGGCAAGATGGTGTGTTCAACGCCTGCATTCAGATTTCAGCACCAGGGTGAACTTAGGGGCAAGGTGCTTGACTTTTTGGAGCACATCAGTAAAATGAGGACAATAATACTATGGTTAAGTGGGATAATTATGCAAAGCACATTATTCTGATCTAGGCACAACATGAGTAGTTAATAAACGGTAGTTCCAATTCTTCCCCTTCTGCCATAATCTTGAGCATAAAGGAGACTATTTGAGTGAACAGTGAACACAAAGTTGTCTTTCCCTTTCTCCGATTCCCAAGGGCTCCTCCAATCACCAGTAAACAGAGGCTGCTCTAGGAGAGAAGCCTTGTAATGGAGAGCTTATTCCACCTCCATTCGGGAAGGACTTAGATGTCAAAGTTACGGGTTCAAGTCCCATCTCTGCTACTTCCTAGCTGCACCACCTCGTGCAAGTTATTGAACTTTTCTAAGCATCCATTCCCATGTCTGTACAACAGGAATAAAAATAATGTTCATTGTGCAACAAAGGGTTGCTACAAGGATTACATGAGCTTATAAACTCAGATCATTATCACCACACAACCACCCCATGCAGGTGGCACATCCAGAACCTCATCTGAACTTTGAATTTTACTGTCAATCCCTGGTATGTTTTAGCTCTTGTATCCACATGCTCCTCAGTGCCATAAAAGAACTAATTCCAGCTAACCTCAAAATTCACACCAAACCTTACTCTGCACATAATGGAAGGCCTCCAAAGTAGCAGAGAAGAAAGAGAAGGCAAAATTCACTCTCTCCAGGTGCTAGGTTAGGATTACACTTTTTCTTGGGCAGTTTTCTTCCTCTTTCCCTCCCAATAGTCCTCTGTGAACTAAAAACAAAAAACAAAACAAACAACAAAAAACCTTTAGTAGTGCAATTATAGCCTTAACTTTCAAAGTCCACCTTACTCAGCACCGGTTCTTTGCAGCCTGTAGCAGTCCAGGAAGACAGACTGCATTAAATAACTAAATAGAAAAATGCAGTCATATTTGGGGGGGACCGGGATGGGAGGGGTGGAGAGAACCACCAACCTCATGATGTGCCTAGTGGAGATGACTAAAATATTATAACTGCTTTTCAAATGTGCCACCCAGTTTAGGAATTCCACCCTTGGATCCTCACCAACTTGAGCTTGAACTAAAATGACATCTGACATGTTGGCATTTTGCCAATAACATTTTAGCAAATGAGTTAGAAATTTTAATAAATTAACTATCTTTGCCTTATTAAGAGAACAAAGAGTACTGGGTTTCAACCATGGTTCTTGATGCCTGCCTAATATTTTGTGGTCATATCTGTTATTTTCAGAACTGGGTCATTTCACATATCCAAATCCTACTCAGATGTCAAGGCCTACCTCAGTTTCCCCATTTCCTGCTTATAAGAGTTATCTTTTATAGTCAATTGAATAAACCACATATATTGCCAATTATTATCACTACTATGTTAGGAGCATAATATGAACCCCATTTTATGATGAAAACTTGAAGACTAAAGAGGCTAAGTTATGCAGCTCCTAAGCGGCAGTACAGATATCTGAACCTAAATTTAAGGCACAGACACTTTCTACTCTTCTGCTCAACTATTCCAACCAGTTATTTCTTTTCTCTGCTGCCTTCTTATAGCAATTCCTTTGTATACCCTGTCTTTGATCTTCAGCAGCATCCTGTCCTACACCTTGACTCCATAAGAAGCCTGACTTTGCTAAGGGTGACAACTCTATCTGTATCTTTTCTCTATTCCCCTCACAATTACTGTTGCAGGGAGGCCCACAGTTTAAGCTTGCTCAAGGTCCCACCAATTCAGCAATGAAGCAGGTTCAAACATAAATATGTCAGGAAGCACCAATTATTTTTCAAGTTTAATCCCTTATAAAAGGTATATACTTACTTGTACCTGCTTCCATGAGTCACTGCCTACAAACACCATTTCCTTGCCCAGGAAAGAAAAATATCATGTTTGTAGGCAGAAGCCATAGGATTAATCCATCATAAAAAATAATAATAATAATGACTGACTGATGACCCAAAGGTAAGTGGCTTTTATTTTTAAAAAAAACTAAGAAAGGAAGATATGAGCCATTCAGGAGAAACTCTGAAACTTCAGATATATCCTGCAATGCTTTGGGACGAGCAGAACTACTCCCTCTTCCCCAAAGACCTCCTGATGATCCTCGGGGGCCTAAGTCTAGTCCCAGAAAACCTTTGGAAGCTTCTGGTAGCCTTCAATTTATGAGACTTTAACAATTTTGCTTATTAGTAACTTTCTAGGACCTCCCATCTAGACCCTGATTTTCTAAATAACATGACATCGAAGAAGAACAGAAATATAGTGAAGCATAATTTGAAATGCAGAGAAATCACGCCATGCTCCCCACTCAGCATTTCGAATCCCAGCTCTGCAACTTACTGGCTAGAAAATCTCAAGAAGTTAAGCTCTCTAAGGCTCAGTTTGCTCATCTATAAATTGGGAATGTTGAAAGAGGAAATGAGACAAGGTTAATAAAGCAGTTAGGATAGTGCCTGGCACATAGAAACAGAATAATAATAGGTTAGAGCTTATATATTCAGTAGCAGCAGCATTCCTATATTTCCATCAGATCCTTTATATGACAGAACTAGGAAGAAAAACAATGCTCATTTTGGACTCTGTATAAACTTAAGAGCAAGTTCCCCTTTTTCCCACTAATATAAACAAATTATTTTTGTTCCAGTTTTATGAATTACCTGCATTTGGGCATCTGCCACCAATCAAAGGCACAGGAGAGAGAGGAAGGGTATATCCTGACAAATAAAAGTTCATCTTGGGGATAGATGGAGAGTTAATGTGGTAAAGCAAACAGAGTAAAATGTAATTGTAGAATACAGGTGGTAAGTAAATGGGTGTTCACTGTACAATTCTTTCAACTTTTCACAATGTTTGAAATTTTCATGATGAAATGTTTGGAGGAAAAAAAATTCATTTTTGTGCTCATTCTACCAAGAAGTCAACACTAAACGATCCCTGCTAATGAAAGACAGAGCTAATGTGGTAAGAAGCAACTAGAAATAATCCTCCAAGCCTCATTTTAGGCAAATTTCCAAACTCTCTGCCAAAAATCAAGCTCTTTCTTTCCCAAGAACCCTATTAAGGCATTGAGCAGGATATGGAAAGAGCAGTGGCCTTTCAAAGAGACAGAACTGGGTTCCAATCCCAGTTCAGATTCCCAATCACTGCAGATTATTAAATCTCTCTGCATTTAAGTGATCTCATCCTCAAAATAGCAATAATAATGTGTAGCTCACAGGGTAATTGTGAAGACTGGAAATAGTGCACATAAAGTGCCTGACACATAATACAGCCTCAATAAATGCCAGTTATTATAACATTTTAATTATCATGACCAGGCTCCATGGAGGCATTCTGTATTTCTCCTATGTGCCTTCTGGGGGTAGGTGACTCCCAAGAGGAGTGCTGCCAAAAGGGAGAAGTGGGGAAGAAGACAAGGCCTCAGACTACTGCATTCCACGAACCAGGCCAGGCCAGCCTCAGCCTCCCAAACTCTCCCAGGGTCTAGAGAAAAATAACCCAAACAAATGAAATTGAGACAAGAAAACAGAGTTCTGCCCTCCTTCTAACCCTTCTCTTGAGTGAGTCCCAGTAACTGCACTTTGACTTTGATTAGAAAGCTCTGCTGTGCTTCCCCGTGCCCTTGCAGGCTCCCAAGCCCCATCCTAAACAGGGATGGCCTCTTACTAAAGACAATCGTGCTTTAATCTATACCCCAGAGCATGCTAATGATACTGTACTGAGTTTTGGTCCTTTGCCAAAGAATGAACAGTGCCAACATTTGTAGACTTCCAACAGGAAATTAAATAACTGCCCTGCTGGAAATATGAACCAATTTACAGTGGTCAAACCCGAATCTTCCAAAACACTGGCATAGTTTATGCGTATCAAGCACTAGGGACATTTGAGGAAGAAGATGGGGAGAAACTCAAGTTAAAACCCAAAAGTCATCAAGAGATATTTCATAAATGGTCCTTTCTCCCCCTCTGCCCTGATCTATCCTTCTAGTAGGTAGAGACCACAGGACGTTTACATCATGCTGCCCTGGGAAATAGTAACTGCTGAAACCTCAGGCCGGGCAGCCTTACAGCCACAAATTCAAAAGCACAAGCAGGCAGGAAACACAAAACTCCAGTTTCCTCCCAAAAGACACGTTCCACTACGTTATGAAATACACATTTAGAAGCCCTCCTAATACATTAAAACCTTCCTCTTCTATACAAGGAGAAGGGGCAATGCTCTGAAAACTTTCTCTTTGGGGCTTTCTCGTTCAGATCAATGAATAAAAGCACCATGTCCATCTTCTTCCCCATTGTATCCCCAGAGCCTAAATCTTACCTGGCACATAGTGAGCACTCACTAGAATTCTAACCATCATTGCTACACAACTACCAACAGAGCAGGGCATTAGACAGAGACTTCCAGGATGAGGGCTGTACAAAACACATCCCTTCCATCCGCACAGACCTTACAAAGCAGCAAGGAAAGTACCAGCCATGGATTGAACCCACAGTGCACCAGGCATGCTGCAAGGTGTTTTTCTTAACTTACTTCATGCAGTCCTCACCTCAATCCCATAAGATGGATACACTTACCCCCATTTAGCAGATGAAGACAGGGATTTTCAGGAAGGTTAAGTAAGGTGCCTACTTAGTAGAATGGAGGCAGCACTTATGTCCATATCCTTTCTTCAACACCCCTCCTCCACTCCTATGAGGTGCCAATCATTAGCCCCATACCACAGACAAAGAAACTGAGGCAAAATAAATCCAGGTCAGTGAAAATCCATGAAATCACTGTCCTCAGATCACACCTCCTGAATCCAGCTTTCAAGTGGCTGCCAACACATTTCTGGTTTAAAGGATTATATGAGATAAGGGGTGCTAAAACTCTCCATCAACAGTCAGTGAGCACAGTAAATGTTCAGTTATTGCTATACTAATTTAAAAAGTCCAGCCTGTGGCCAATTTCCAAGTGTGACAGAAATTGTGGGCTCAACACAATCCCCACATGGGTAATCACTCTCTTGGGTTCCAGTCACTCGTGGCACAGCACCCCCTACCCAACTGGATGACTCACAACGCATCTCCCTGACCCCTGGAGCATCCAGTCAAGGGTGTGGACTGAAGGAGGGACTCTTAATCAGGAGGGCAGGACAGAATCACCCAGGAGGCTTTTCCAAATGGACAAGTGCCCACTCCACCCAAGACTGTCTGCATCTGCAGGTCCTGGGCAGGCCCTGGGCATGTGTAAGTCACATGGGCTCCCCAGGTGATTCTGTTCTCACCCCTGATTAAGAACCACTGGGGCACAGTCTCCCATGTTCATGAGTGCAGTTAGACAAGCTCCCACAAATCCATCATGGCTGCAGGGGGAAATAACTGAAATCACATTCTCCAACTGATAAATTAAGTTAATAAAAGGGACTCTGCTTTGAAAATTAAAAGCATTTCACAACTGAAAGTGGTATTATTATTAGTATTAGTTTCATCTTTATATACTAGATGTATATTATTAGACCCACAAAGCCTCCTGGTTTCCTTTCATGAACATTCAAAAGAAGAAAAGAAAAATCCAGCCCTGTGTTCTAAACAACAATCAACATGTAGGGGTTTTCTCTAATACAAAATTACAGGCCACCACCCAAGAAATAAAAAGACAACCAATGTGAATATTCTCGCTGTCCTGATTTTGTAATAATCAGGGTAGGCAAAACAGTCGCTATATTAGAAACCATGCATGTGTCCCCAGACCTAGTTTTTCTCCCTAGGTCTGGTTTTTAGAATGCTGGTGATAAAGTAAGCCTGATTTATTATATGACCATCCTGTATGGGAAATGACTGTAACTCTAGGTATCTTTGGTCAACCTTAAGAGATATAGCAGGGGGATGGATGTGGCTCCGGTGGATGGGTGTCTGTCTCCCATATGGATGGACCTGGGTTCAATCCCTGGGACCTCCCGGTAAAAATTAAAAAAAGAAAAATATGAAGGCGCGTGGGCCACCAGGCCCTGTGTGCGGGTGTGCCGCCAGGCCCCGCAAGCCACGCAGCAAAATAATGATGTAATAGGAGAGT
>PVKH010024198.1:0-13735 GCA_004027955.1 Chaetophractus vellerosus
AGGTAGAATTAATATAATTTTTCCATAGGATAAATCTATCCAGAGAGGCAAATGATTCTCTAAGCTAGTAAAACTGGTAAAACTCAGAGAGAGGAGATTTTGAACTCAAAGCTTAATGTTCATTTTCTTGACTTAGGTTTTCATCCTGTGGATTGTTAATTAGTTGTGCTTTCTCATATGCACTGAAACCATGCAACAGAATAATGCAGTGATTGTGTTTCTATAACTAGGACTGACACAGGATCCTACAAATCAGAAAATGATAAAAATCTTTTTCATTTCTACTTGAGGACCATGGTGTGGAAATTTCTCATTATTGTTATCAGGAGGTTCATTTAGACTTTTGAAATCTCCATAATTTTCTTCCCAATGTATCTGACATTTACACCATTCATTTTTCAAATATCATATACCATAGACCTTATTTAAAGCTACTCTGAAATGAATATAATATTCAACAATGATTATATAATCCAAGTTTTGCAGAAGTCTTTAGTGACATCAAAATCTTGGTTCTCCTCCTCATACCTGCTAATCACTGTGTAGAGATCCTTAAGTCCTTCTTTCACATAGCAATCATGAGAATATAAAAATCTTGCTAGATCCTTTGGCCTCTGTTTCAGTCAGCCACAGGTGTGCCTTTTGAAATACACCAAAGATTGGTCAGTCTTTATAAAGGGTATTTATTTGGGGTAGATGCTTACAGTTACCAGGCCACAAACCATAAGTTTCTTCTCCTACCAAAGTCCACATGTTGGAGCAAGATGGCTTCCGATGTCTCCAGGGTTCAGGTTTCCAGGTTCCTCTGTTCCCGGGGCTGCATTTCTCTCCAGGCTTAGCTTCTACTTCTTCCACAAGTTCAGCTGTAGACCATGATTTTCTCCATGTGTTGCATCTCTCCACAAGTTCAGCTGTAGACTAATGGGCAAACGGCTCACTCCAACATCAGAACTGCTTCTCCAATCTGCTTATATAAATCTTTGCAACTCAGATCTGCTGCCTAGCCTTTATACTTGAGACCACACCTACTGAGGGGTGGGGCCCAACACCCTCCTGACATGGCCAAGTTAATGCCCTTATCAAAACTTAATCATGCCCAGATGAACAGATTAGTTTACAAGAATAATCCAATTTATATTTTTGGAATTCATAATTAAATAAAACTCTGAAACCATTACAGCATTCATATAGTCCATTTTGTATTCTGCAGCCAGATTACCCTGAGCCTTATATATCCATTCTTTGATCCTGATTTGATTGACCACTTGTTCTGTGATATGAGTCTCTGCTGTAACTTGCCTGCATGGATACTTATATGATCAAATTATTGTTGATTCCCCATGGGGCCATGTGCATAGAAATTTCCTGGGTTCTGATGACCACATATGTTGCCATCTTTCATTCACCAAAAACCATATTAACTTTTAAAAGCTTAGACATTTCTCCGGCCAAGAGAGATATGGTAGGAGAAGTCAGAGAGAGTTGAAGGATGAGAATGACTTCAACCCCCACTACTGGTTTGAAGATGGAGAAGGCAAGAAGATGAGGAATACAAGTGACCTTTGTGAGATGAGAGAGGCTCCTGGTTGACAGTCAACAATTATAAACAAGTACCTCAGTTCTGCATTCTCAAAGAAATGAACTCTGCCATAAAACTAAGAAGAACTTGGCAGTGGATTCTCCCACAAAGCATCCAGATTAGAGTGGCAGAGTGACAATGTGATTTTCACCTTTTGAGAACAAAACAGAGACCAACATACCTCATCTGAAACATTGCATTCCCTGAATTATGTCCAGTATACTCACCACTCATTCTTTTATGTTGCATAAAAATATAGGGAATTTTCATATGTCCCAATCCCTCACACTCCCATACTTTCCCATATTAACAACATCCTTCATTAGTGAGGTACATATGTTACAATTGATGAACACATATTGAAGCATTGCCACTAACCATAGACTATTGTTTACATTATAGTTTGCACTCTGTCCTGTGCAATTTTGTAAGGTATTACAAAATATATAATGGCCTGTATATGTCAATGCAATGTCATGCAGGACAAATCCAATGTCCTGAAAATGCCCCCATATTATGCATATTTTTCCCTCTCCCTCTCCTCAGAACCTCCTGTGTCCACTGTCTCCTGAATGGGTGTCTCTTTAAGCCAGGAGAGGGAGGTAGTTGACCTCAGTTCCTGACATGTTAAACAGGAATGTGGAGGAATTGGAATTTTTCATTTTTACCACATGACCTTTGAAATAATACCAGGAGAAAGGAGAAGAAAAATTCCTACTTGATATCTTAACATGCATACATATGCACATAGTCAAGAATTACAGAGTTTTATGTTATAAACCCATTCTCAAAGCCACTTCTCTTAATCACATTCATTTTATTTTTGCCACATTAATAACACACAAATCTCTCAGGAGTCCTGTTTTCTTTAAAATTATAATGGTAATTTAAACCAAGATATGTGCATTAGGTGACCACATTTTTTATTCTTGTCAAGAATTGTAATGTAGGGCCCAATTATTAATGACAATTTCAATTGCAAAAACAGGCCACTTATTTTCCCATGATCTAAGAAGACAAATTGAAGATTTAGCTCTTTATCACATCTGGCTTTTGATTCTTAATTGAGAGGGAAAGTGCACGTTAGGGAATGATATTCCCCAGTTCCAGATATTTTGCATCATTCATGTTAAATACTCTCCCAGGGAAGGCAGAAACAAGCATTTCCCAGTTAAAATCTTGAATGATGGTGGATTTCATAAAGTGTGAAATGAAATTGGGAACCATTTGGCTAACAGGTCAGAACCTATGCCTCTTTGTGAGTCAAACAGAAACTGTTTCCAGAATATTCAGCATTTTAGGAGCATTTTTTCTTCTTGTTTGAGATAAGTGGCTTCCAAATTACCTTGGGAATAAAAGAGGCAAGCTGAACATTTTAACATCTGCATAATGGCTGGTATGATTTTTATTGGGGAAATATTTATTTGAATTTATTAATTCTTGGAGAAAGTCAATATTTTCAATTCCATGGTAAGTTTCTTAGATATACAATGCACTGTGGAAGGATATAAAATGTACAGACTTTCTAGGTTTGATTTATAATCCAAAATGAGAAACTGGAAATAAAAGGTGTGCAAGTCAGTTCTTGTTGGAAAGGGCACTACAAGGTAAAGGCTATTTCTACTTGGTATTTAGAATGACAGCAATAGAAACAATATCTCTTTGAGTGTTCCTGAAAATATTTCTAGAGGGTGATGACTATGTCATTGATATATTTGGTTTCAGGCTTTCCATCTCCTCAATTGAGAGTGACTATAAAATAATGTGGGACATCATAGAATTGTACCTATGAGAAATCCTCTTTAATTCTTTCATTCATTCAACAAATATTAATTGCTTACTTTTATTCTAGATGCATAGATTCAACAGTGAACAAAAAAGACAGAAATCCATGTCCTTGTATTTATTCATTCTAATGTATGTGATTCTTATGGCATGTCATTTTAGTATATATCAATTACATGAATTATACATCGATGTGTATGTCTCTATCTATCTATCTATCTATCTATCTATCCTTCTATCTCTATCTAAATAATTAGTTGATAGGAACTTGAAACAATTTTTCATCTCTTTTTCCTAAAAGTTTTGAAATAATTTTGGATAACTTTCAAGAATACCAGTGAACCTATAGTTAATGAAAAAATGATGCTGTATGAGGGTAAGAGCAATGAGATCCAGAACTAAATATATATCTGTTTCACCAGCTTACTGAAGCCCCTGGATATTAATATTTTCCTACATATATTGCTATTCCTACTACCTATGTAAGAAGACAGTATTGAGGTCTCAGTGGTATGCCACAGAAATTTGTAATCACAGCATTAGCTAAGAGAAGATTTTAAAAATCTTTATTTTTAATGCAGTGCATGATTATGACATAATTTCAAATATTAATGAAGGGCACATCTTAAACAGTAGGTCTACTTCTATTCTCTGATGCCTTTTATTTTTTATTTTTATTTTTTTATTATTTATTTTATTACATATCTCCCCTTCCCCCCCATTGTGGCGACGCGCCGAGACTTGGTCACTGCGCAGGCGCGGCTTTCCCTGCTTGTGGGTGGCTTCTGCTTCCATCATGGCCGGCTCCAGTTCGCGGGTGGCTGGCTGTGCTCGATTTGCAGGCCACCTGCCCTGCCCGTGGTGGCTTTTGCCTGTCCGTGGCAGCTTTTTGCCCTGCCCACCGCGGCTCCGGCCCGCCCATGGTGGCTTGCCATTCTCAAGGCGGTCTGCCCACTAGGAGAGGTCCCCGGGAACCGAACCCAGGGCCTCCCATGTGGTTTCCCAGCGAGCTCTTTATCCACTGAGCTATCTAGCCGGGCCCTCTCTGATGCCTTTTAGACAGTAGTTTTCCTTCTCAGATATTAGAGTTATTTTGCCTTTCTTTGGTACTCTTCCAAATACAGCCAATTTATATTAAAAAGCAGGTGCTTTTTTTCTGCTTTTAAGGAAAATTTTATCACTCTAAGCATATAGACCTGTCCTCCAATTTTTCACTTTACAATATATTTTAGAGACCATTGTCTATGTATATGTTTCATTTTTATCAATGGTTGCTTAATATGTTCATCTCTGACCTATTGAATCCCCTTCTGATGCACATTTAAGTTGTTCCCCTAAATGGGTAGTCTTCAAACAATGGGAGTTTCATAACTTACAGTTTGAGGCCAAATCAAGTCATTGTCAATGCATGCATTCTTCCCAAAGACAGGTTGCCTGTGATCCTTCACTCCTCTACCACATGACAAGGCACATAGAAGCATCTGCTGGGCTTCCTCTTCTCTATCGGGTTTTGTTGACGTTAGCTTCCTCTTTTTATGGCTTTCTTTTCCTATATTTATATTCATTCCTTTTATAAAGCACTCCAGTAGGAGTATTAAAACCCATTTTGAATGAGTTGGGTCACAAATTAAATGAACTATCCCCAACAAAAGGCCTTACTTACAATGGGTTTACAGCCACAGGAATGGATTAAATTTGAGAATGTTTTTCTCAAACAACATTTGAACCACCACTGGCCACAATGATTGTTTTAGTAAATGTGAGTAAGAGCATCTCTAGGAAATTGAATCATTGACCTGATTTCTATGTGTAGTTATAATGTTATAGATGTTGGAAAACACCCCCTAAGAGATTCTATATACTTAGATTCCTACCAAAAATATATAAGCTTGACTGTTTCCCACTCTTTTGATAGCACTGTGTATTAACACACATTTATCAAAAGATCATTTTATTTACATAATAGATGAAAATGGTATCTAATTGGAATTTTTAATTCCATGTACTTATCTATGAATGAAATTAAGTATCTTTTTATACATTTAATTATTTTGATAGAGATAATTGACTCTTCTAAAAATGGTCCTTTGGCCCATTATTTATTTGTGTTGTCCTTTTAAAATACTGATTTGTGTAATCTATTTATAATTAGAAAAATTACTCTTTTGCAAATATACTTTACCACTTTGGCACTCTTTTTGCTTTTGACCATGCTATTATTTGGGAGCAATAAATGTGGCTGTGTACATAAAACAGTTTGACCACAGTCAGATATATAGATAGCTATAAATAAATGTCCACTTTCTGTTCCTATCTTCTCTTCCTTGAAGTAAGAATGTGGGATGCCAAGAATATAGATAACAAAAGTCCTACTGAAATGCTTCCACAATCACTTAGAGCATCCTGAACTCATTTTTATATTCCTGGTGCTTAAGCTGCAAACCTAAAATTTGAAAGAGTGTTCTGATTTAGAGAAAATGTTCTATTTCTCATTTTCCTCAAAAAATATATGGTCTCAGTGTTCCCTTGTGTTTTAGGAAATATTGATGTCACAGAATAATAGTGAATAAGGGGGAGAAATTAACTGTAGAAAAATGGTATGCCAAAAATTACAAAGTTGAATGAGAGGTTGAATTTAGAACTGGAAACAACCAGAAAGATATGAGAGGTAAAGTAAAAGGAAAACTACTTAAACAAACTCCAGGCAATAGATGCAAATATAAGTGTGCTGGACCAGGATTACTGGCTTGCTGGCTGCTTGTTCATTGAGCTATTTTTCTCTCACTAGCACCCAAAATTGTTTGGAAAGCTAAAAATCTTAAGTTTATTGCCTGTATCTCTGTGTATATGCATGTGTATGTAGGTTTTATTGAGGAAGATGCTCTCAAATGTTTAGATAATCATTCACTGAGTGTTGAGAATTTTGAAAGAAGAGATTTAATGAATGGATGACAAAATTCAAGAAATGTGAAAGCTCATTAAATTATGCATAGGTTTTCTCTATTTTTGTAACACACCAAATATGGATATGTCCTTGTTGGCAACTAAAGAAAGACATTCAGATCAGGAAATTATCTACTCCTGCCAAATCCACAAAATTAAAGTTTAAGTCTGAAGAATCATTTAATTTTCCATCATTTTCCTATGCAATTATATAAATAGTTTAAATAAATATATGATGTTTATTTCATTCAGAATAAACAAAATCAATACAGAGAAAAGTAACTGTTTACCCATTAGTAAGGGGAGGTTCCATGAACAAGCATATATTCAAGCTCCAAAATGTATTTATTTTATAAAATTAAGTCTTTTCTTCTTGCAGATGAACTCTTTCTAAAGTGTGCTTTCCTAAGTTGACTTGAACATGCAGCAAAATAACAGTGTAACAGAATTCATATTATTAGGTTTGACACAGGATTCAATGAGGCAGAAAATGGTGTTTGTAATCTTCTTAATTTTCTATGCTGGAACTGTGGTGGGGAATTTGCTCATTATTGTGACTATCAAGTTCAGCCAGACACTTGGAAGCCCCATGTACTTCTTCCTATTTTTCTTGTCCTTTGCTGATGTCTGCTTTTCAACTTCCACAGCCCCTCGGCTAATTGTGGATGCTCTCTCAGCAAAGAAAATCATATCTTATAATGAGTGCATGACACAAGTCTTTGCGCTACATTTATTTGGCTGCATGGAGATTTTTGTTCTCATCTTCATGGCTGTTGATAGATATGTGGCCATCTGTAAGCCCTTACATTACCCAATCATCATGAGACGGCAGGTCTGCATCATTTTGATTATTTTTGCCTGGATAGGGTCTTTCATACATTCTATAGCCCAGATCGCCCTGGCCTTGAGATTGCCTTTCTGTGGGCCCAATTTGATTGATCATTATTGTTGTGATTTACAGCCCTTGTTGAAACTTGCCTGTATGGACACTTATGAGATCAACCTACTGTTAGTGTCCAATAGTGGGGCCCTTTGTTCAAGCAGTTTCATGCTTCTGATTATCTCATACATTGTCATCTTGCATTCTCTGAGAAACCACAGTGCAGAAGGGAGAAAAAAAGCCCTCTCAACATGTACATCCCACATCACTGTAGTCATCTTATCTTTTGGTCCATGTGCATTCATGTACACACATCCCCCAACCACTTTCTCTGTGGACAAGATGGTAGAAGTATTTTATACCATTGTAACACCCTGTCTCAACCCTCTCATCTACACACTAAGGAATGCAGAAGTGAAAAACGCCATGAAAAAGTTATGGAGTATTAAAATTGCCTCAGAAGTCAAAGGATGACCTGAGAATCAAATTGCTTACTGAGGAATGGTCTGACTAACTCTGTACATACATCAAATATGATAGTATCTGATTATGTAGGAAGGACAGGCAATGTATATGAGGATGTGGATTGCTATTTTTAAAATAATTTGCAGAGAAGTTGAATGTGCAGGCATTCTGTACAGGAGAAAGATATGTGTTAGATTAATTCAGATAATTATTTTCCAATAGTCTTTCCTCTTTACAGGATCCTCTGCTTTCAAGTCATACCATCATTAGCGTACAAGCCTGACTCCCCATATGTACTTTAATGTAGAAGGCACCTGATTCACCTACTGTTTTCTATACTTTGAGCTGCCCCTGGAAGATTTCCTGACATTAGTCTGACTTGTTCTTTTCCTGAGAGCTCCTTTTAGGTATTGCTGTCTGTTACCTCTATTTCCCAACTCTGAATCTACACTCTGTATTATTAAGAGAAAAGATCTTTACTCAATAACTTTTAAAACTTCTAAGCATCCATAAAATATTAAATGAAGACTCAATTCATCTTTAGCACATTTCCACATAGGTATACAGCTCTTTCTCTTGAATGCCTCCAGGGCAAGGGAATTCAGTCTACCAAGCCCATCCCTTCCAATTTATCACTAGTTTTTCTTTAAATTATCCATATTTTTTTAATCAGAGACTTTCAAAAATATACTTATAAACTCTATTTTTTATCACTGTTTGCTTGTGTTAAGATAACTGAAAGATTATTCATGAGATGTTGTCTCTATAGTATTACAAAGGGGTTTGAGATATTCACTATGATTGGTGTATGAAAGCTGCAGCAACACAACCTTTAAACTCAAAATGTTTGGAAAGTAAAATAATGTATAATATCAAGACTAAGTAAAAATACAAATATATCAGAGAAATCACATATTTTATGGGAGTGATGGGCAGAAATGAAGAACCAGGTTTGAAGCCAAATAATGGTATAGCATTATTTTTTAAGTTGTACTGTGTAAATGGAATGAATGATATTATGATTGGCATTTAGAGATTGCCCACAACATTTGTCTCCAGAGAGTGGAAGTAAGGAGAACATATATTGTGCAGAAATCTGCTATCTCTTTCTACCTGAGCAGTCTGAATAGAGCAGTTATATAGATTTCCAAGTCAAAATTGCCAAGGATATTTTTGTGCAACTAGAAGACAGAGAAGTTTAGCAGCAGCACCTTGGTTGTATCTACTAATGGTTATATCATGAACTTTTCTATTCACTGGTTTCTGTGTATTAAAATATAACAAATCTTTAGAGGCCATTTCAAATTTTTATTTTATTTCAAACATGCTTGTAATTCTTTAATTGGGCCAAACTTACCCAATTTCTCTCTTGTGAAAAAAGATTTAAAAAGTCAATAAAATGCCACTATTCTGTGTTCTCACTTTTTTCCCCTTCATGTGTGACTAAGAAGTGTAGAGTTTACAATGGAATCCCACAGGAAGAGTGTTACATAAAGATAGGATAACAAAATGAGAAGAATCTATATAGGGGAAAAAACTTGGAAAGATTTGCATGGTTCATAAGTACTCATAGTCACATTAAACCTGGGAAATTGAAGTAATTTTTTAAATATTCTGGGGCACATTATCTATTTAATGGACAATTTTGAAGTGGACATGCAAAATGATTAACAAAAAGAGAATGTCTAAATGATAATTTGACTTTCATTTTTTTGTTATTTTACTTTATTTATTTATTTTTTTAAGATACATCAATTTACATAAATGTTACACAGAAATTTTAGGAGTACCCATATGCCCCACCTCCCACACCTCCCACAAACCCCACATATACATCCTTCATCAGTGTGGCACAAAAACTGTAATAGACATACACATTTTGGGGCTTTGCCACCAAACATGGACCACAGTTCAGACTATAGACCACCCTCTCTTCCACACATTTCTGCATGATACATGAAGATAGAAAATGGCCTATATCCTCCATTGCAACATCACCCAGGACAATTCCCAAGTGCCATAAAAGGCCCTGTATTACAACTGCCCTTCCTCCTTGCTGCCACAAAAGTGTCCAGTGGTCCCTGGCTCCACATAATTTTGTAATTTCTTCCATTTTGTGAATCACAACAAGTCTATAACAGGACACCAAGTCCACTCTAGCCATAACAATTTCCCCAAACCCGAGGAGTCTAGGATGGTGATGTCCCCTCCACCACCAAGTGAGAGGGGGCTTATATCCCATGGATATGATGGAAGAGATTATCCTGCCTGTAGCTGCAGGCTACCTCCATTCCCCATGATAACTGTCATTCAACATCATCTCCCCACAAGATGTCCTGGGTGAGTCCATTGAGTTGTAGTGTAGGACTTCCAGGTCTACAGGGTCTCTGGACCCAGTTGACACATGGACAGCCCATAATATCCAGTCTCTGGAAGTACACCTAAAACTCTGGCATCAAATATAAGTTTGAATAGAAGAGACAGATGGACCATGTGCAATGAAGACATATTTTGGTCAGACTCTTTCACTCTCAGGAGCAAGGATTCCAAATTAGGGAACAATGGCAAGGCACCAAAACCTGTGGCTATCTGCCCTGCTATAGGACCTGGGTATCTCCAAGGCCCTCAGGAGGCCCTCTGTTTGGAGTGATATCCATATTGAAAGCCTAGGAGATCCTACTGGGATCTGCATAAGTGTTACAACTGCATTGACCTCCCGACTCACTTTGAAGTCTCTTAGCCCTATGAACTCATTTTTCTTTACCATTTCCCCCTTTTATTCAAAGTCTTTTTCCAGTCATACTGCCCATTGACATTTGTTAGTAATCCCTCCTTGCCTGGGTGGCTAATCCCCAGGAGTCATGACCCATGCTGGGAGGAAGGTAATGCATTCATATTCTGAGTTTGCCTTAGAGAGAGACCACATTTGAGCAACAAGGAGGTTCTCAAGAGGCAACTCTTAAGCACCCATAACACTAGGCTGTTTCAATGTCAAGAGGAAAGGCTCATAAGGCTAGTCATCAATAACAAGGGCCCATCAATGGATCATCCTCCTTTTCCAGACACTGCCCCTGCACTTGGCGGGATGTTGTTACTCTCCTGGAAAATATGGCAGAGCTGTCCAGGATGGGAATTCAGTGTTCTCCCATTTATTGAGTAATTCTTCACCCTGTGACCAATCCCCCATGAGAATTTGAACAATTGTGCATGCCTTTTATATATGTTTAGGTGGACTTACTCCCATGCACCCCCAACACTGACCCCTCCACCAATGTTCCTTTCCCATCCTGTTGTGATGCTTCTGTGATCCATAGACTCCTAAATGGTGAAGCCATAACAATAGCCAATTGCAACGAATATGAAAATGAAATAATAATGATATTTAAATGTAAGAGTTGAAATATATGAGAACTTAAAAAATTAAAAATAATTTAAGAAAATTAAAAATAATAGAAAAAGAAAGCAAGATGTTATTAAAGGATTGGGTTTTTCAAAAAATGTGAAAAAATATATATATAAAGTATTTTTCAGATTTGCCATGTTGGTGCAGTATCTGGTGTCCAGTCTGTTTTGTGGCACCTTCCTCTTCTCACTCTCAAGCATCCCACCTTTTCTCATTTAATTTTCAAAGAAATTTTATGTCACAACAGAGTCACACACAGATTACAAGAAAATCTCATATATTCAATCTCCTCCTTCATTCCCAAACATATGAAAACCTTTTTGTATGTGGATGGCAACACCAACATAACTGACATACAGATAGTGAAACATAGTTCTCAAACATTGTCCTTGGTCCACATCAAAGTCCACATTTTAGCTCATACACATTTATAAATTTTGAGGCTATCACCCTGTCCCATGTCCACCACTACAAGGCAATGGAAAACATTTGCAAGGGCCACCAAACACACACTTTTTGATCCAGCACGTCCCTCCCCATGCACCCCAGGGCCCACAATCCCCCCCAGCTCACCTCCCCAGATGACAAGATTCACAGATACATGCCACAGAGTGTCCTGGCTCAGCATTTCTTCTGCCTCCAGGAAACATCCCTACTCCCAAAAGTCACCGCCCTGTATATTTCTGAGTGAATCAAACCTCCAAAAATAGGGAGCCCAACTCCATCCCCCCACCACTCAGAATCACCACCCACTGACACAACACACCACAACAGGATGAACACTCCCACACAACCCCTAGTCCCCCACAAGATATTCACCCCTGAATGCCCCCCAACCCACTCCCCCAAGCTGTAACACCTCCCCTCCACACTGTGACAAGAGCACTTCCATCTCTTCAGTCACAACCCCTCACCCACAAGTCCCAAACATTTTTCTGGTTCCCCATCCACCCCCCCAAAGCATCCTGGGCTCTCCAACCTGCCCCTCCCAGTCCTCCCAGCCAACAACCCTGCACCACAAAACCCAACAAAATCACCACCCACCTGTCCCATCCCCCCAACACACAACCACACTCCATCACCTCACCACAGATTATATCCCAATGGATGATGTCCCACAACTTTCTCTTCTCTTTCTCTTTCTTGTAAACAGATCTTTCAGACCCTAGTTCTGAGGGACTGTTCAATTTCCTTAATTCATATCAGTGAGGTCATGTACAGCTCATCCTTCATTGCCTGCGTGCTTTACTCAACATCAGGTCTTCAAGATTCATGGATGTTTTCCTGTGTGTTAGCACTTTATTCCTTCTTACTGCTGAGTAGTATTCCATTGTATGTACCACATTTTGTTTATCCATTCATCTGTTGTCAGGCACCTGTGTTGATTCCAACTTTTGGCAATTGTGAACAATGCTGATATAAAAATTGTTGTACATGTATCTGTTCGTGTCTTTGCTTTCAATTCTTCTGGGTATATACCCAGCAGTGGAATCTCTGTGTCATATGGAAGATCTATATTTAGCTTTTTGAGGAACCACCATACTGTCCTCCACAGTGGCTAGACCAATCCACAATCCCACCAGAAGTGGAGGAGGGTTCCCATTCCACCACATCCTCTCCAACATTTATAGTTTGCAGTTTTTTAATAGCTGCCATTCTAATGGGTGTAAGATGGTATCTCATTTTAGTTTTGATTTGCATTCAGCTAAAAGCTGGTGATGTAGAGCATTTTTTCATGTGCTTTTTAGCCATGTGTATTTGTTCTTTGGAGAACTTTCTTTTCAGGTCACTTGCCCAATTTTTAAATGTGTTGTTAGTCTTTTTATTTTTGAGGTGCAGGATCTCTTTATATATGCAAGATATATGGTTGCCAAATATTTTCTCCCAATGGGAGGGCTACCTTTTTATTTTCTTGATAACATCCTTTAAGGTGCAAAAGGTTTTAATTTTGAGAAAATCCCAATTATCAATTATTTTTTCTTTTGCTGCTTGTGCTTTGGGTGTGAAACCCATGAAACCATTTCCTACTACAATGTCCTGTAGATGCTTCCCTACATTAGCCTCTGAGTTTTTATGATATTGGCTGTTATATTTAGATCTTTGATCCACCTTGAGCAAATTGTCATATATGGTGTGAGATGGTGTTCCTCTCCCATTCTTTTGCATATGGATATGCAGTTGTCCATACACCACTTGTTGAAGAGGCCATTCTCTCCACACTGAGTGGGCTTGGTGGCCTTGTCAAATATCAGGTGACTGTATATGCAGGGATCAATATCAGAACTCTCAATTCAGTTCCACTATTCAATGTATCTATCCTTGTGCCCATACCATGTGGTTTTCACCACTGTAGCTTTGTAGTATGTTTTGAAGTCAGGTAGTGTGATAACTCCAACTTCATTTTTCTTTTTCAATAAGTCATGGTGTATGATGCTTTTGATATGTTGTTGAATGTGATTAGCAACCATTTTGTTGAGGATTTTAGCATCTAGGTTCATTAGAGTGGTTTTTATGTAATTTTCCTTTCTAGTGTTATCTTTGCTTGGCTTTGGTGTTAGGGTAATGTTTGCATCATAGAATGAGTTATGGTATGTTCCTTCCATTTCTATTTTTTGGAAGAGCTTAAGCAGGATTGGTGTTAGTTCTTTCCAGAATGTTTGGTAGAATTTAGCTGTGAAGC
>PVKH010024199.1:0-13678 GCA_004027955.1 Chaetophractus vellerosus
AAATAACAAGGGAACAGATGTTTTCCTCCCTGGGAAGAGGAAGGGTATGGCAGAGGGCGGAAAGTGGTTTCTCTTCAGTGAATTTTCCAAGCAGAGCCTGCTTTGAATCTGAGCTCTAGCCAGACCAGAATCACAGGCAAGTAGAGGTTGGAAAGATTCACTGATGAGTGCCATCTTCTGGCTGGGGGTGAAGCTGCAAGGAGAAACACTGCTTTTGGAGTCTTCTTATCCCAGGCCCCTTTGAGCAGATCTGTGCCACATTAGTGAGTCCCTTGACCTATTTTGATAACTTAAGCTGGGAAATTTTAAAGACTTAGAATAAGTTGAACCAAATATCAAAGAGCAGTGAAACAAAACCACTAGGCAAGAGAGAGAAAATTACCATTAGAGTAAATTTACCACCATATTCAGATGCCTAGAAATCAGTAAAAAACTACAAGCCATACTAGGAAACAGGAAGAGATGACCCAGGCAAAGAAAAAAAAAAAATCCTGATGAGACACAGGATTTAAGACAACTAATCAATGATAATCACACAAATCTCCCATATGAATTCAAGGAGTTGAAGGAAAATAACTTAAAAAGGTAAAGGTTATTAAAAAGACCTGACTGGGTGAGCATAAAGAACAATTTGAAAGCCTGCAAAGAAAAGTAACAGCTTATGAAAATAAAAGACAAATTGGATGAGATTAAAAATGCATTAGAGGGGACGGCTGTAGCCCAGTGGATAGGGCGCCGGTGCACCACATGGGAGGCCCCGGGTTCGGTTCCTGGGGACCTCTCCAAGCAGGCAGACTGCCTGAGAAGGCAAAGCCGCCGTGGGCAGGGCAGAACCGCCATGGGCAGGGCGAAAAGCCGCCATGGGCAAGGCAAAAAGCCGCCACGGGCAGGGCGAGCTGCCTGCGAATGGAGCAAAAGCTGCCCAGGAACAGAAGCAGAGCCGCCCACAAGCAGGGCAAGCCACCTGCGCAGTGAGCTGACTCGTCTCATCGCCGCAGCGGGGGGAGACAAAGCAGACATAGAAGAACACAAAAAATGAACACACAGGAAGAGCAAGCAGAAAGGGGCAGGATATGTAACAAAATAAAATAAAATAAAATAATAAATTAATCTTTAAAAAAATACATTAGAGGCACATTAACAGCAGATTTGAATAATGGAAGTCAGAATCAGTGAATTGGAGGACTGAGCATTTGAACTTGAAAGGGCAGGACAACAGAAAGGGAAGAGAATGGGAAAAAATGGAACAGGGTCTCAGGGAATTGAATGACAATGCAATAGACACAAACATAAGTATTATCAGTGTGCCAGAAGAAGAGAACGGAAAAGGGGCAGAAAGAATATTTGAGGAAATAATGACCAAAAACTTCCCAACACTTATGAAAGAATTAAATATCAATATCCAAAAAGAACAACACACCCCACACAGAATAAATCCAAATAGACCTACTCTCAAACACCTACTATTCAGAATGACAAATCCCAGAGATAAAGAGAGGATTCTGAAAGCAGCAGGAAAAAAGCAATGCATCACATACAGGGAACCTAAATAAGACTAAGTGCTAATCTCTAAAACCATGGAGGCTAGAAGAAAGTGGTATGATGTATTAAAGGTACTGAATGAGAAAAACTGCCAGCCAAGAATTCTTTATCCAACAAAACATTCCTTCAAAAACAAGAGTGGGTTTAAAGTCTTCACAGACAAACAAAAACTGAGAGAGTATGTTAGCAAAAGACCAGATTTACAAGAGCTAATAAAGGGAGCATTACAGCCTTAAAGGAAAAAAGAAGAGTGAGAGACTTGGAGAAGAGTGTAGAAATAAAAAAATATTATTAAGGGTAACTAAAGGGGTAAAAAAGACAGACAATAGTAAGATATGACAATGGAAAGCCAAGGATAAAATGGATGAAATAAGCAATGCCTTTACAGTAATAACAATGACTGTTAATGGACTGAATTCCCCAATCAAAAGACAGAGACTGAATTTTAAAAAATATGAGCCATTTATGTCATATACAAGAGACTCATCTAGGATGTAAGGACACAATCAGGTTGAAAGAAAAAGATTGGAAAAAGATATCCCATACAAATAGTAACCAAAAAAAGATCTGGAGTACCGATAATAATATTGGACAAAATAGATTTTAAATGGAAAGCAATTATATGAGATGAAGAAGGTCATTTTATGTTAATAAAAGGGGCAATTCACCAAAAAGAAATAACTTTACTAAATATTTATGCAGCTAACTGGGTGCCCCAAGATACAAGAGGCATAAACTGGCAAAACAAGAGGGAAGGGAGAAACAGAAGACTCTACAATAATAGTTAGAAACTTCAGTACCCTACTCTCATTAGATAGACCATCTAGACAGAGGATAAAAAAGGAAACAGAGAAATTGAATAATATGATAAGTGAACTAGACCTAACAGACAGGTAAAGAGGATTACACACCAAAATTGCAGGATATACTTTTTTTTTTTTTCAAGTGCTCATGCATCTTGATCCAGGATAGACCATATGTTAGGTCAGAAGGCAGGTCTTCATAAATTTAAAAATACTGAAATTATACAAAGCATTTTCTCTGATCATAATGGAATGAAGCTGGAAATCAATAATGTGCAGAAAAAGGGTATATTCACAATTATATGGAGATTAAACAACACACTCTTAAATAGTCAGTGGGACAACGAAGAAATTGCAAGAGAAGTCAGTAAATATATTGAGACGAATGAAAACAAGAACACAACATATCAAAACCTATGGGATACAACAAAGGCAATGCTAAGAGGGAAAATTATAGCCTCAATGTTTACATTAAAAAAAAGAAAAGGGCCCGGCTAGATAGCTCAGTGGATAAAGAGCGCGCTGGGATACCACATGGGAGACCCCAGGTTCGGTTCCTGGGGACCTCTCCTAGCGGGCAGACCACCTTGAGAATGGCAAGCCACCATGGGTGGACCAGAACCGCCGTGGGCAGGGCAAAAAGCTGCCACGGACAGGGCAAAAGCCGCCACAGGCAGGGCAGGTCGCCCGTGAATGGAGCGCAGCCAGCCACCCGCGAACTGAAGCAAGAGCCGGCCGTGAATAGAAGCAGAAGCCGCCCACAAGCGGGGAAAGCCGCACCTGCGCAGTGACCAAGTCTCGGCGCGTCGCCGCAACGGGGGGGAAGGGGAGATATGTAATAAAATAAATAAATCTTTAAAAAAAAAAAAAAAAAGAAAAGCTAAAATTGAAGACCTATTTGGACACCTAGAGGAACTAGAAAAAAAAAACAGCTAACTAATCCCAAACGTAGCCAAACAAAATAAAAAATATAGATCAGAACAGAAATTAAATTGAGAAGAACAACAACAACAAATTAGAATCAACAAAATGAAGAGTTGGTTCTTCAAGTATATCAGCAAAATCAACAAACCCATAGCTAGACTGGCAAAGAAAAAAAAGAGAGAAGATGCAAATAAATAAAATAAAAATGAGATGGGGGACAACATTACCATTGAATCTGCAGAAATAAGTGAGATCATGAAAGGATAATATCAACAACTATACATCAAAAACCTGGACAAAGTAGACAAACTGGACAAATTCCTAGAAACACACGAACAACCTACATTGATCCTAGAAGAAATAGAAAACATCAACAAACCAATCACAAACAAAGAGATTGAAATAATTACATTTCTTTAAAAGCCCCCCAAAAATGAAAAGCCCAGGAACACATGGTTTCACAGGTGAATTCTACCAATCATACTAAGATGATCTGATACCAATCTTGCTCAAGCTCTCCTTAAAAACTGAACAGGAAGGAACGCTATCAATCTCACACTATGAAGTCAATAACACCCTAATTCCAAAACCACATATACTACAAAAATAGAAAATTACAGACCAATTTTTCTAATGAATACAGATGCAAAAATCCTCAAAAAAATACTTACAAATTGAATCTAAAAGCAAATTAAATGAATTATACACAATAACCAAGTGGGGTTTATACCAGGCCAGCAAGGGTAGTCAACACAAGAAAATTAATTAGTGTAATAAGCCACATTAATAAATAGAAGAAGAAAAATTGCATGAGCCTCGTGATTGATACAGAAAAGGCATTTGACAAAATACAGCATCCTTTCTTGAAAAAGCATTCCAAAAGATAGGAATAGAAGGAAGCTATCTCAACATGGTAAAGTCCATAAATGAAAAATTCACAGCTAGCATTGTACTCAATGGTGAAAGACTAAAAGCTTCATCATTGAGAGCAGGAACAAAATAAGGATGCCTACTCTCACCACTGATATTCAATATTGCGCTAGAAGCTCTAGCCAGAGCAGTTAGGCAAGTAAAAGAAAAAAAAAAACACCCAAAGAGGAAAGAAAGAAGTAAAACTTTCGCTATTCCCTGATGATATGATCCTATATCCAGAAAATCCCCCCAAATCCACAACAAAGTTACTAGAACTAGTAGACTAATTCAGCAAGGTGATGGGATACAAGATTAATATGGAAAAATCAATATTTTCTATACACTATTGATGAGCAATCTGAAGAGGAAGTCAGAAAAAAAATTCCATTTATAATAGCAACTAAAACAATCAAATATTTGGGAATAAAGTTAACCAAGGACATAAAGGACCTGTATTCAGAAAACTATAATACATTGCTAAAAGAAACCAAAGAAGACATAAATAAATGGAAGGAATTCTGTGTTTATGTATTGGGTGACCAAATATCATTAAGATGTCAACTATACCCAAACTGATTTACACATTCAATGCAATGCCAATAAAAAATTCCAACAGCCTTTTATGCAGAAATAGAAAAGCCAATTATCAAATTTATTTGGAAGGGCAAGGAGCCCCAAATAGCGAAAACTGTCTTTAAAAAAGAAGAACGAAATTGGAAGACTCTGACTTCCTGATTTTAAAGCATATTTCTTAGCTACAATCGTAAAAACAAACAAACAAACAAACATAGTAATGGACAGACATATTGTCTAAAGAAACCGAATCAAGAACTCAGAAATGGATCCTTACATCTACGGTCAAGTAATTTTTTTGGCAAGGCTATCAAGCCCACCCATCTGGGCCAGAACAGTCTATTCAACAAATGGTGCTGGGAGAATTGGATAACCATAGGCAAAAAAAGAGAAAGAGGACCCCTATCTCACACCTTACTCAAAAAGTAACTCAAAATAGATCAAGAACCTAAATATTAAAGTGACAACCATAAAACTCCTAGAAGAAAATGTAGGGAAACATCTTTAAGATCTTGCCATAGGTGGCAGTTTCTTAAAAATTTATACCCAAAGCACAAGCAATGAAAGAAAAAATAGATAAATGGGACCTCCTCAAAATTAAAAACTTTTGCACATCAAGGGACTTTGTCAAACGGGAGAAAAGGCAACCGACTCAACGGGAAAAAATATTTGGAAACCACATATCCAATAAGGATTTGATATCCATGTTATGTAAAGTGATCATATAACTCAACGTAAGACAAGCAAGCCAATTTAAAAATGGAAAAAATTTGAACAGACTTTCTTCTAAAGACTACAAATGGCCCAAAAGCACATGAAAAAAATGTTCAACATCACTAGCTATTAGGGAAATGCAAATCAAAATTACAATGATACCATTTCACACCTTATAGAATGGCTAGCATTTAAAAAACAGAAAATTACAAGTGCTGGAGAAGATATGGAGAAATAGGAACACTCCTCCACCATTGGCGGGAACGTAGAATGAGGCAGCCTCTGTTGAGGACAAATTGGCAGTACTCCAAGAAGCTGAATATAGAAGAACTGCCATATGATCCAGCAATCCCATTACTAAGAATATATTCAGAAGATCTGAAAGCAAGGATGTGAACTGATATTTGCACACGATGTTCATAGCAGCATTATTCACAATTGCTAAAATATGGAACCAGCCAGTGTCCATCAACTGATGACTGGATTAACAAAATGTGGTATATGGATATGATGAAATATTATTCAGCTGTAAGAAGAAATGAAATCGGGATGCACATGACAACATAGATGAACCTTGAGGATATTGTTAAGTGAAATATGCCAGTCACAAAATGACAAATATTGTATGGTCTCACTAACATGAACTAAATACAATGAGTAAACTCATAGAGGCAAACTTTAGAATATAGGTTACCAGGAAATTGAATGTTGGTTGAGAATAGGAGATGAGGCTTAATGTATGTAAAAATTTTAATAAGGTTTATTGTAAAGTGTGGAAATGAATAGAGGTGATGGTAACAGATTATAATGGGTATAACTAACACTGCTGATTTATAAATGTGATTGTGGCTGAAAGGGGTAGCCTATGGATGTAAATGTCAATTGAAAGGAAGCTAGAGAATAATCTAGGGAATGTATAACAGTGACTCTCGTAGTAGATGAAGAGTGTGGTTAACAGAATAAATATAAGAATGTTCTTATACAAAGTGTTAAGAATATGGTGATATATGGGGAAATCACAACAAATATAACTTATGGATGATAGTTAGTAATATTGTAATATTTTTGCAGCAGTGGCAAAGAAGATATTATATTGATTCTAAGGGACAAAAATAGGGGAGTAAAAGGGGAATATGGGATTTTTCCTTTTGGAGTAAGAAAAATGTTCTAAAATTGACTGAGGTGATGACAGCACAACTCTGTTATGAAAATGAAAGCCATTAAGTATACATTTTGAATGGGTAGACAAAGCATGGGACTACAAAACACAAGGAATTCAGTGGTGGAAGATGTATTGTGGTCAACAGAACAAATATGAGAACGTTCTCTCATGAATGATAAATATATAAGACGAATAAAGGGTGTTAATAATTGCATGGGTTGGAGGAAAAAACACCAAATGTAAGAAATGGGCTATAGTTAGTAGTAATATTTTGACAATGCACTTTCATAGTTTGTAACAAATGTTTCACAACCAATGCAAGGTGTTGGTAGTGGGGTGATATATGGGGGCCCTGTATATCAGGGCCTGTATGCTTATTTTGTAACTTCACAACTTTTACAATAAATACACTTATTGTTTATGTATGTGAATTAATGTATGATATATACTTGAGTGAAATTTTATTTTAAAAATGATCATAAAAATACTCCAGACAAAGGAAAATACAGAGAAATAACTAAAGAATATGAGAAAAGCAAATAAATAGAAATATGAGCATCTTGGTAAAGAGAGAGAAAATTTTTAAGATAATAAAACAGAACTACTGGTGTTAAAGAGCACAATAACTGAAATGAAAACAATGCCCAGGAGGGTTGCAATAACAGATTGGAGCTGGCAAAGAAAGAATCAGCGAATTCAAAGACAAGACCATTGAAATTGGTCAGGCTGAGGAGCAGAAAGAAAAAAACACATAAAAAGCTAAAATAGCCTAAAACACTGCTGTGGACACCACCAAGTGTACCAATATAAGCATTATGGGAGACCCAAATGCACAAGAAAGAAAGAAAGGTGCAAAAGGAATATTAAAAGAAATGAAAGTGACCTTCACAAACTTAGCAAAAGACATGGATATGCACATCCAAGAATCTCAGAGAACATCAAACCTGAAGAAAAATACTCCCATCATATACTGATCACACTATAAAATGCAAAGGACATGGAGAGTATTCTGAAAGCTGCAAGAGAAAAGCAACATTGATAGGATTAGATTAAGTGCTGATTTCTCATCAGACAGCACGGAGGCGAAGGAGGCAATGAGTTGAAATACTTAAAGTGGTGAAAGAAAAAAAGTGCCAACCAATTTTATTTCTAGGGAGACTTTTTTTCAAAATTGAAGGAGAAATTAGGATACCCAGAGAAATGAAAAAAAAATGAGGGAGCTCATCATCACTAGACCAACCCTAAAACAAATCAAAAGGGAGTTCTGCAGACTGAAAGGAAAGGACACTAGACAGTGGTTCAAAGCAGCAAAAAGAAATAATGACCTTCAGTAGAGGTAACCATTTGGGTAATTAGAAATGCCAGTATTATCGTGTTGTTTGGTATGTAAATCTACTTATTTCCTACCTGTGCTAAAATGTAAATGCATAAAACTAATAGCCTGAGCCTCTTGATCTCTTTCTCTACTAACCAGGACTGATTGTTTAGGATGAACCTCCCCAGGAAAGAGCAGAGAGAGGGACACAGCAATTTGATCTACTGTGTCCTAGGAGCCCTTCCAGGCCAGGTGGGGCTGCACTATTGTCTGTCTTGGGAGTGAGCCCAGGACTGGGGAGATCCGGAACTAGAGTGATCTGACCCTTGTGATCCCCCTCTCTACTAACTGGGACTGATTGTTTAGGACACACCTCCCCAGGAAAGGGCAGAAGTGGGGGACACTGCTTAAGGCTAACTCAGCTCTTAACCCAAAAATGTGGTCTGCTGTGTCCCAGGAGTCCTTCCAGGTTAGGTAGGGCTGCACCATTGTTTGCCTTGGGAGCTGGCTCCAGGCTAAAGAATTCCTGGACTAAAGAGATCCTACCCACCCAATCTCACTCTCTACTAACCAGGACTGATTGTTGAGGACTTAGAGAGCAGTGGAATTATTTCCTACATGGGAAAAGGGAGGGGGATACCAGGGAGGGCTGGAGAACTGTGTCTGAATTACAAGGCTCTTCACTTCCAGGCAGGAACCTCTATTACATTGATCCCAGCCCTGTTGCAAACACATTGCAACCAGGCATTGAACTGAGAAGGCTGCCAAAGAGTGCCATCTGCTGGCAGACTAAGAAAGTGCATGTGAGGAAATTAAAAGTAAATAAGAGCCTTTTTCTGGCCTTTACAACCTCCCTACCCAAGGCCCTAGGAAGTAGGTCTGCAACTCATTACTGGTTCCAGAATCCTATATTAAGCAACTAACATGGACAATTCTAAAGACTCAGGTTGAACCAAGAATCAAAGAAAAGCAGTAACACACAGCATCCTGCCACTAAATCCCTATAAAATAGAGATAAGTTGAGCACCTCAGTTAACTACCATCCCAATCAGATGCCTAGACATAAGTAAAAAGTTATGAGCCATACTAAGTAAATGGAAGACATGGCCAACAAAAAGGAATATATCAAAGCTCCAGAAGAGATGCAGGATATGAGACAACTAACTAACAAGATGCACAAAAATTTCCAAAATCAAATTAATGAGTTGAAAAACAATATGGTTAAAGAGATAAATGGCATCAAGAAGACAGTGAGCAAGCACAAAGAAGAATTTGAAATCCTGAATAGAAAAGTAACAGAGCTCATGGGAATGAAAGACACAATATGTGAGATAAAAAATACATTAGAGGCATAAAATAGCAGACTCGATATGACAGAAGAAAGAATAAGTGATACTGAAGACAGAACAGCTGAAATTGAAGAGAGAAAAGAATGGAAATAATTGAGCAGGGGCTCAGGAGTTGAATGACAACATGAAACACAACAACATACATGTATGGGAGTTCCAGAAGGAGAAGAGAAGGGAAAAGAGGTAGAAAGAATATTTAAGGAAGTAACAGTTGAAAATTTCCAAACTCTCACAAAAGAAATGAACTTACATTTCCAAGAAATGCAGCGTTCCCTAATCAGAATAAATCTGAACAGACCTACTGCAAGACACATACTGCTCAGAATGTCAAATGTCAAATATAAAGAAAAAATTCTGAAAGCAGCAAGGAAGAAGCAAACCATCACATAAAAGGGATGCCCATCAAGACTTACTGCGGATTTCTCATCAGAAACCATGGAGGTGAGAAGACAGTGGTATGATACAATAAGGATACTGAAAGAGAAAAACTGCCACCTGAGAAGTCTTTATCTAGGAAATTTGTCCTTCAAATATGAAGGTGAGTATAAAATATTCACAAACAAACAGAAACTAAGAGAGTTCATAAAAAAGAATCCAGCTTTGAAAGAAATATTAAAGAAAGCCTTAGAGCCTGAAAGAAAAACACAAGAGAGAGAGGATTAGAGAAGAGTATAGAAGAAGGAACAGCAGAAATGATAACCAAAAGAGTAAAAAGACAGACAAAAATATATGACATATGAAAACCAAAGAATAAAATGGTGGAGGTAAATAATGCATTTAGAGTAATATCATTGAATGTGAATAGATTAAACTCCCCAATCAAAAGATATAGGCTGACAGAATGGATAAAAAAAAAACCTGAACCATCCATATGCTGCTGTATTAGTCAGCCAAAGGGGCGCTGATGCAAAATACCAGAAACCGGTGGGTTTTTATAAAGGGTATTTATTTGGGGTAGAAACTTACAGTTACCAGGCCATAAAGCATAAGTTACTTCCCTTACCAAAATCCATGGCCTCGTGCTGGAGCAAGACAGCTGCCGACATCTGCCAGGGTTTAGGCTTCTTGAGTTCCTCTCTTCCTGGGGCTCCATTTCTCTCCAGACTCAGCTCCTCTGTTTCCTCCACAAAGTAAGCTGTAGACTATGAGGCTCCCTAGGCTTTGCCTCTCTCCACAAGGCTAGCTGTAGACTGTCAGGGGAATGGCTCATCTACATCTCAGGGCCTTCTCTCATTCCTCACGACCAAGCTCCTCCGTCTGCAAGCCTCCCCAGGCTCCAGCATAAAAACTCCAACATCAGAACTCCAATTCAAAACTCCAACTCTGTCCTTTGCCATGTCTTTTATCATTGACACCCCACTGACCAAGGGGCGGGGCTCAACGCCCAACTGACATAGCCCAGTCAATGCCCTAATTATAATTTAATCATGCCCAGGTGAACAGACCAGTTTACAAGCATAAACCAATATCTATTTTTGGAATTCATAACTATATCAAACAGCCAAACTGCTACAGCTGCTTACAAGATACTCACCTCAGACCCAGGAATACAAACTGGCTGAAAGCAAAAGGTTGGAAAAAGAAACTCCATGCAAATAGTAACCAAAAAAGAGTCAGGGTAGCTATACTAATATCAGATAAAACAGACTTAAATGCAAAAAATTTATAAGAGATACAGAAGGCCATTATATATTAATAAAAGGGACAATCCACCAGGAGAAAGTAGAAGTCATAAATACCTATGCATCTAACCAGGGTGCCCCAAAACAGATTAGACAAACTCTGACAAAACTGAAGGGAGAAACAGACACCTTTACAACAATCGTTGGAGACTTCAACACACCACTCACTTCATTAGACAGAACAACTAGATAGAAGATAACAAGGAAACAGAGAACTTGAGCACTATGATAAACGAATTAGACCTAAGAGACATATACAGAACACTGCATCCAAACTCAGTGTGTTATACATTCTTCTCAAATACCCATGGAACTTTCTCCAGGATAGACCATGTGTTAGGGCACAATGCAGCTGTCAATAAATATAAAAAGACTGAAATTATACAAAGCAACTTCTCAGATCATAATGGAATAAAACTGGAAATCAATAATAGACAAGAAAGAGGTAAATTCACAAATGTGAAGACTAAACAACACACTCCTAAATAATCAGTGGGTCAAAGAAGAAATTGGAAGTGAGATCAGTAAATATATTGAGACAAATGAAAATGAGAACACAATTTATCAAAACTTATGGGATACAGAGAAGGCAGTCTTGAGAGGAAATTAATAGACCTGAAAAGCCTTTATTAAAAACAAAGAAAAGCTAAACTCAAAGATTTAACTGAACAACTACAGACACAAGAGAAAGAATAGAAAACCAATCCCAAAGCAAGAAGGAAAGAAATAATAAAGATTAGAGCATAAATAAGTGAAATTGAGAACAACAACAACAACAACAACAAAAAACACAGAGAAAATCAACAAAACTAAAAGCTAACTCTTTTAGAAGAAAAATAAAATTGACAACCCCCTAGACAGACTAACAGAGAAAAAAGAGAAGATACAAATAAATAACATGAGAAATTAAAGGAAGGAAGTTGCAACTGACCACACAGAAATAAAAAGCATCATGAAAGGATATTATGAGAAACTGTATGCCAATAAACTAGACAACTTAGATGAAATGGACAAATTCCTAGAAAAGCACAACCTACACTGATGCTACAAGAAATACAGGAACATAACAAACCAATCACTTTTAAAGAGATTGAATCCATCCTCAAAAATCTCCCAACAAAGAAAAGTCCAAGACCAGATGGTGTCATAGGTGAACTCTACCAAGTATTACAAAAAGAATTAACACCAATCCTGTTTAAACACTTCCAAAAAATTGAAGAGGAGGGAAAATTACCCAACACATTTTATGAAGCCAACATCACCCTAATATCAAAGCCAGATAAAGATAAGACAAGAAAAGAAAACTACAGACCAATCTCTCTAATGAACATAGATGCAAAAATTCTCAACAAAATTCTTGCACTTAGAATCCAACAGCATATCAAAAGACTTAAACAGGGGGCCGGCTGTAGCCCAGTGGATGGGGCGCCGGTTCACATGGGAGGCCCTGGGTTCGGTTCCCGGGGGCCTCTCCGAGCAGGCAGACTGCCTTGAGAGGGCAAGCCACCATGGGCGGGGCAGAGCCGCCGTGGGCAGGGCAAAAAGCCTCCACGGGCAGGGCAAAGCTGCCACAGGCAGGGCAAGTCGCCCGCGGACAGAGCAGAGCCATCCATGAGCAGAGCAGAGCCGCCCACGAGCAGGGCAAGCCGCATGCGTGGTGAGCTGACTCGGCGCGTCACCGTAATAGGGAGAGACAAAAGCAGACACAGAAGAACACAAAAATGAACACAGCAAGAACAAGCAGAAAGGGGGGGATATGTAACAACAACAACAAAAAAAGACTTAAACATCACGACCAAGTGGGATTTATTCCTGGTATGCAAGCCTGGTTAAACATAAGAAAATCAATCAATGTAATACTCTACATTAACAAACTGAAGGAAAAAAAAATACTCATCTCAATCCATGCAGAAAAGTCATTCAACAAAATCCAGCTTCCTTTCCTGATAAAAACACTTCAAAAGATAGGAACAGAAGGAAAATTCCTCAATATGATAAAAGGCATATATGAAAAACCCAAAGCCAACACTGTACTCAATGGCGAAATACTGAAAGCTTTCCCTCTAAGATCGGGAACAAGACAAGGATGCCCACTGTTACCATTGTTATTCAACATAGTACTAGAAGCTTTAGCTAGAACAATTAGACAAGAAAAAAAAAAATTAAAGGCATCCAAACAGGAAAAGAGAAGTAAAACTCTCACTATTTGCAGATGACATGATCCTGTCTTTAGAAAATTCTGAAATGTCTACAACAAAGCTACCTGAGCTAATGAATGATTTCAGCAAAGTGGCAGAATACAAGATCAATACGCAAAAATCAGTAATGTTTTTGCACACTAGTATTGAACAATCTGAGGCAGAAACCAGGGGGGAAATTCCATTTACAATAGCAACAAAAAGACTCAAATACCTAAGAATCAATTTAACCAAAGTAGTATAGGACCTATATGCAGAAAACTACAAAACAATGCTAAAAGAAATCAATGAAGACCTAAACAAATGGAAAGACATTCCATGTTTATGGATTGGAAGACTAAAGATCATGAAGATATCAATCCTACCCAGACTTATTATAGATTCAATGCAATACCAATCAAAATTCCAACAGCCGGGAACAGATGTGGCTCAAGCAATTGAGAGTCAGCTTCCCACATGGGAGGTCCCAGATTCAATCCCCAGTGTCTCCTAAAAAAAAAAAAA
>PVKH010024200.1:0-13689 GCA_004027955.1 Chaetophractus vellerosus
AGAGGTGGAAAAGTAAACCATGAGTTACAAGCCCCTGTGGCTGGGAATGGCACCCATAGCCCACCCTTGAGGCAAATAGCCTTGGTAAAACCTGTGGCTGATGGTGGCCAACTGAGAAGGGAATGGACATATTCCTCTTTTGGAAAAGGGAGGGCGGAGTAAAGGGCTGTGTGGTTTTTCTTCAACAAGTTTAAGCAACAGGGCCTAGCTTTGAATCACACCTATAATTGGCTCAGAAACACAAGCCTGTAGAGGTTGAAAGAATCACCTCTGTGGAAAGGTTTGCAAAGGCCACCATTGCTGGAAAGCTGGGAAAGTGAAGGAAAACAAGACTCTTTGGAGACTTTCTTGTCCGTATTGCCAGGGCCCCTTGGATATGACTTGTGCCCCATTAGAGGTTTCCTGGCTCTGTTTTGATAACTTAAGCAGGACAATTTTAAATCTTTAGAATAAGTTGAACCAAAAAGCAAAGAAGAGTCTTGTCATGAAACCACTGGGCAAGAGAGAGAAATTGATCATCAGAATAAATTTAATAACAATCAAATGCTTAGACATCAGCAAAAAATTATAAGTCATACTAAGAAAAAGGTAGACATGGCCCAAAGGAAGAAATGAAAAGTCCTGATGAGACATAGGAGTTAAAATAACTAATCAATGATGTTCATATAAATCTAAATCAAATCAAAGAGTTAAAGGAAAATAAGGCTAAAGAGATAAAGGATATTAAGAAGACACCGGGTGTAATGGTTTGACAGTTTTATCTAATTATGAATTCCAAAAATATAAATTGAATCATGCTTGTAAACTGATCTGTTCATCTGGGCATAATTGGGTTATGATTAGGGTGTCGACTGGGCTGCATCAGTAGGGCGTTGAGCCCCACCCCTTGGTGGGTGTGGTCTCAAGTATAAAAGGCAAGGCCAAAGACAGAGGGAGCAGATTTGAGAAGCAGATTTTTCAGAAGCAGTTCTGATGTTGGAGAGGGTCGTTCGCCTGATAGTCTTCAGCTGACCTTGTGGAGGAAGCGCTAAGCCTGGAGAGAAACACAGCCCTGGCAGGAGAGGAACCCAAAGGCCTGAGACCTGACAAACGTCAGCAGCTGTCTTGCTCCAACACATGGACTTTGGTAAGGGAAAAAACTTATGCTTTGTGGCCTGGTAACTGTAAGCTTCTACCCCAAATAAATACCCTTTATAAAGAACAACCAATTGTTGGTATATTTTGCAAAGGCACCTCTTTGGCTGACTAATACACCAGGTGAACATAAAGAAGAATTTGAAAGCTTGCAAAGAAAAGTAACGAAGCTTATGGGAAGGAAAGACACAATAGATGAGATTAAAAATACATTGGGGCATATAATAGCAGATTTAAATTGGCTGAGGAATGAATAAGCAAATTGGAAGACAGAGCAACTGAACCTGAAAAATCAGAAGACCAGAAAGAGGGAAAAAAAATGGAAAAAATTGAACAGGGTCTCAGGGAATTGAATGACAATGCAAAACATACTAAGATATGCATTATGGGTGTCCTGAAAGAAGAGAACAACAAATGGGAAGAAAGAATATTTGAGAAAATAATGGCCTACAGTTTCCCAAACCTTACAAAAGACATAAATATGAATATCCAAGGACAATGTACCCCAAACAGAATAAATCTGAACAGATCAACAATGAGACATGTACTATTTGGAATGTCAAATGCCAGAGATAAAGAGAGAATTCTGAAAACAGCAAGAGAAAAGAAATGCATCATGTATGAAAGACACTCAAGAAGACTAAGTGCTAATTTCTCATCAGAAACCATGGATGTGAGATGGCAGTGGTATGATACAGTAAAGGTACTGGAAGAAAAAAAATTGCCAGCCAAAAATTCTTTATCCAGAAAACTACCCTTCAAAAATGAGGGTGAGTGTAATGTCTTCATAGATAATCAAAAACTGAGAGTATGTCTCCAAGAGACTTAATTTACAAGAAATACTAAAGGGAGTGCTACAGCCTGAAAGGAAAAAGACAAGAGAAAGGGTCTTGAAGAAGAGTGTAGAAATGAAGATTATTAGTAAGGGTAACTAAAAGGGTAAAAAGATACACCATAGTAAGATATGACAACAGAAAGCCAAAGGATAAAATGGAAAAAGAAAATAATTCCTTTGCAGTGATGACATTGATATTGATGGATTGAACTCTGTAGAAGTTTGGCAGTGTGATGTAATTATGAATTCCAAAAATAGATGTTGGATTATGCTTGTAAACTGGCTGTTAATCTAGGCATGATTAGGTTATGATTAGGGCATTGACTGGGACATGTTAGTAGGGCGTTGAGCCCCACCCCTTGGTGGGTGGGGGAATCAAACATAAAAGGCAAGGCAAAGGAAAGATGAAGCAGTTTTGGTGTTGGAGTTCTAGTGAGGAAGGAGAGAAGGCCCCGGGATAGAGACAAGCCATTCACCTGAGAGTTCACAGCTGGCCTTGTGCAGAGAAGCAAAGCCGAGAAAGCCTCATAGTCTACAGCTGACCTTATGGAGGAAACAGAGGAGCTAAGCCTGGAGAGAAACACAGCCCCGGGAAGCCTGAACCCTGGCAAACGTCAGCAGCGTCTTGCTCCAATACGTGACAATGGACTTTGGTGATGGAAGAAACTTACGCTTTATGGCCTGGTAACTGTGGACTTCTACCCCAAATAAATACCCTTTATAAAGACCAACTGATTTCTGGTATTTTGCATCAGCACTCCTTGGGCTGTCTAATACAAACTCCCCAATCAAAAGACACAGACTGGCAGAATTGATAAAAATATATGAGCCATCTATATGCTAACTACAAGAAACTCACCTTAGATGTAAAGAAATAAATAGGCTGAAAGCAAAAGAGTGGAAAAAGATATTCCACACAAATAGTAACAACAACAACAAAAAGCTGAAGTAGCTAAAGTCATATCTTACAAAATAAATTTTAAATGCAAAACTGTTATAAGAGATGAAGATGGTCATTATACATTAATAAAAAGGGGCAATTCACCAAGAAGAAATAACAATAATAAATATGTATGCACCTAACCTGGGTGCTCCAAAATACATGAGGCAAACACTGGCAAAACTGAAGGGAGAAATAGAGTCTTTACAATAATGGTTGGAGACTTCAACACACCACTCTCATCATTGCATAGACCATCTGGACAGAGGCATTTACAAAATACAGCATCCTTTCTTGATAAAAAGCACTCCAAAAGATAGGAATAGAAGGAAACTTTCTCAACATGATAAAGTACATATATGAAAACCCCACAGCTAAAATTGTATTCAATAGTGAAACACTGAAATCTTTCCTGCTAAGATTGGGAACAAGACAAAGATGCCCACTGTCACCACTGTTATTCAATATTGTGCTAGAAGTTTTAGCTAAAGCAATTAGGCAAGAAAAAGAAATAAAAGGCACCCAAATAGGAAAGGAAGAAATAAAACTCTAACTATTTGCTGACAACATAATCCTATGTCCAGAAACCCCAAAATATCCACAGTAAAGCTACTAATGCGTAATCTGAAAGGGAGGTTAAAAAAATTCCATTTACAATAGTGACCCAAAAAAATCAAATGTTTAGGAATAAACTTAACCAAAGACATGAAGGATCTATATTCAGAAAAGCACAAAACATTTCCAAAAGAATCCAAAGAAGACCTAAATAAATGGAAGAACATTCCTGTTCATGGATGGGAAGACTAAATATTGTTAGAATGTCAATTCTACCAAAACCAATTTACAGATTCAATACAATCCCAATAAAAATTCCAACAGTCTTTTTTAAAGAAATGGAAAACCCAATTATCAAATTTATTTGGGAGGGTAAAGGGCCCCAAATAGCCAAAAATATCTTTAAAAAAGAACAAAGTTGGAGGACTCTCACTTCCTGACTTTAAAGCATATTACTTAGCTACAATGGCAAAAACAGCATGGCACTGGCATTAAAAAATAGGCATATTGACTGTTGGAACTAAATTGAGAATTCAGAAATAGATCCTCACGTATATGGTCAAGTGATTTTTGACAAGGCTGTCAAACCCACCCAGCTGGGTCAGAACAGTCTATTCAACAAATGGTGCTGGAAGAACTGAATATCCACATCCAAAAGAAAGAAAGAAGACCCCTATCTCACACTTTACACAAAAATTAACTCAAAATGGATCAAGGACCTAAATAGAAAAGCTAGAACTGTAAAACTCCTAGAAAAAAAGTGTAGAGAAATAGCTTCAAGATCTTGTGGTAGGTGGTAGATTCTTAAACCTTACGCCCAAAGCACAAACAATGAAAGAAAAAATGGATAAGTGGGACCTCCTCAAACTTAAACACTTTTGTGATTCAAATGACTTTGTTAGAAAGGTGAAAAGGCTGCCTATTCAATGGGAGAAAATTTATGGAAACACAAAAAAGTAGATAATCTGGATGGGCTTAATCTAATCACATGAACCCTTTAAAAGCAGAGAATTTCTAAGACTGATGGCAGAAGGAGAAGTCAGAAAGCTTCAAAGCCCAAGAAGGTGCAACATGCCATTGCTGGCTTGAAGATAGAGGGGGCCACATGCAAGGACTGGAGAGCAAAATGAAGTTTCTGAGAGCAACCCCTAGCCAAAAACAGCTACAAGGAACTGAATTCTGCCGAACCAGACTTCCAGATAAGAGCCTTTTCCAGAAATTTTCTCCAGAACCTCCAGATAAGAGATCTGCCTTGATTTCAGCCTTTTGGATTCCTAAACAGAGAACCCACTTGAGTCTGCCCAGATTTCTGACCTACAGAACTGTGAAATAATAAATGAATATTTCTTTAAGATGCTAAATTTGTGTTAGTTTGATACACAGTAATAGAAAACTAATACAGGTTTTTGTATTAGGTTGAACCACATAAAATTGGAATAGTCACCTGTTTTTGACCTTTCGAAAAGATGACTTCATTTTTTCTATAATCCTAAAATTTTTTGGATAGGTTCAATCTAATATTATTTGGTGAATAGATTCTTACAGATTTACATTTTAGGACAATATCAAAAGTAAATATTCCTGCAAATATTCTCACTGTCTTGATATTGTGATAATCAGGGTAGGCTAAACATTCGCTATATTAGAAACCATGCATGTGTCCTAAGACCTAGTTTTTCTCCCTAGTTCTGGTTTTTAGAACACTGGTGATAAACTAAGCCTGATTTATTATATGACCATCCTGTATGGGAAAAGATTGTAACTTTGGGCATCTTTGGTGAACCTTAAGAGATATAGCAGGGGGACGGCTGTGGCTTGGGTGGTTGTGCATCCGTCTCCCTTGTGGAGGGACCTGGGTTCAATCTCTGGGACCTCCCGGTAAAAATAAAAAAGAAAATTATAGAATGAGCTTGGGCCACCAGGCTCTGCACGTAGATGCGCCGCCAGGCCCCACGAGACACGCAGCAAGATGATGACGTAACAGGAGAGTGACAAGGGAGAACCAAGATGAGATGTACCGAAAAAACAGGAATTAAGGTGGCACAGGCAGTAGGACGCCTCTCTCCCACATTGCAGGTTCCGAGGATTGAATCTCAGTGAAGACAAGAGGAGAAGGATGATAAGAGAGGGCAGGAACGGACACAGAGAGTTGGCCAGCGAATGGACACAGAAACAGCAAAAATGGAGTGGGGGTGTGTAAAAATGGATAAAAGTAAATAAATAAATAAATAAATAAATCCTTAAAAAATGTATAGGGGAGGAAGATATGGACTATAGTTAGTAGTAATACTTTGACGATGCTCTTTCATGATTTGTTAACAAGTGTTTCACAACAATGAGGGATGTTTGGGAAGGGGGGTGATGTGTGGGAGCCCTGCATGATGTTATGCATATTTGTTTGTAAGTTCATGATGTTTACTGAACACTTACCATTTATGTATGTTCACGTATGAATGATATACTTCAATAAATTATTTAAAAATTTTTAAGTAAATATTTACAGACTTTACTTGCCCAATCTGTCCTTTACCATCAAAAATGCACATACCAAAAAAAAAAATGTATAGGTTGACCATTTCATCAGTATTACAACAGAGAAAATATCTTCTATCCCGTATCCTGTTGTCTTTACTGGTGTTACCAACTATAAGCCATGTTACAGGCTGTGTTTGCTCTCAAATATGATCTTTGAGACAGAAGCCATATCTTTGTTTCCAGTACAATGTTGCTGTTCTTGTTTTTTTAATTTTCTTCGCTTTATTTTACTTTAATATATTTTTACAGAGGTTGTGAACTTATAATACAATCATGCACAAGTGTAGAATTCTCATACAACACCCCTTCTCCAACACACCACACTGTGGTGGAACGTTTGTTACAGATTACGAGACAATATCATCAGACTATTACCATCATCCATGTTCCATAACAACCAGTACAATGTATTTGAAACAATGCACTCTTAATAAAAGAAGATTGCAATGTTCAAGTTTACAATGTTGGCCATTTGAAATGCAAAGAATTAATGATTCAGTTATGCAGAGTGATATGAGCGGTTTTGTTTTGGCACGACCACTGTGGAGAAAAGATATTTCTCAGTTTAGAGCATAGATTGAGATTTTAGAGTCTTTATTTTCAAGTAAAAGATCAGTTGAGGAGCATTTGAGGAGTGTAGCAAGTTCTCATGCCAGAAGCAGGAGTCTGAGAGCTGATCATTGGGCCTAGAATCCAACAAGCCATCCTTTCAAATCAGTTCATTAATGCCTTGAGATAAAAGAAAGGTAGAGCAATTTTCACTGGCATAAACTCTTAATTATTCAAGAATCCAGTCATCATGTTTCCTGTACAGAATTTAAAATACATATACTTGCTTTTATCCTTTAGCTATGGGAGAGCTCAGTAAAACTGGGTATAATGTTTTGATTCCATGGAGGTTTTAAGACAGAGGAAAGACCAGATAGCTCCTCCTAGTTGTCACTGAAGGCATGACTTTTACTACCAGCTCAATATGTGTTTCTGAGGAAGTCTAACTATAAGATGGAATAGTCAAATGAGCTGACCCTTGTTGCCTCAATAACTATATATCTGCATTGCTTCATCCGTCCAGGTAACAAGAAAATGTAGTTAAATCATAAATCATGACCAATTCACCAAAATCTATTTTGCAAATACTCAGGACCAAGCTTCTAAATTAATAGTCTATTCCTTGGACAACTTTTCTTCATGGGTCACCTCCTATAAATTTTAGAATCAGCCAAATAATTTTACCAATAAAAGTTTAACCATTTACACTATTGTTTACAGACTAATACACAGGGACTATTTTCAGAACTAGCAAAGGAATACTAAACAGAATAAAACATTTTATACTTAAAAGCATATTTTTTATTTCTTTAGAAAATAAATATTGTTGTCAGATTTTAATTCATGAAAATTTATTTCAAATGGGCCCTTTCTTCCTAACATATTTTAAATATTCTTGATTTTTTCCCCTATTATCATAAGCAGAGGCATGCTGGGTAGTTTTAATATAGTCTATTAGCTAATGTAAAGTGAAAAAAACTTTGAGAACATTTACATCATTACATGATTCAGTTGCTTTATACATTATTAGAATTGGAAGAGAACTGGGAAGTCATCCAGTAAGTACAATACAAGCATGAATGAGTCTCCTTCAAGTACCGTTATCAAAGGATTTTACAGCCTCTGTTTGAACACAGCAGCCTATTTCAGTCTTGGAGAGTCTTACCATTAGGAAGTTCATCTATATGTTAAAATAAAACCTGCTGCCATATATTTTCTATTGTCATGAAAGTCAAACTCCATTTCAGACTGTGGTGATTTTGTTCTTATCTTGCTAGTTATTATTTAATTATAGGTCTTTATCTAGTCACTGTGAAAAGTTCTGCTTACATTATCATTCTATCAAACTACATCCTATATTGTGTATCAAAATGTGTTTCCATTAGAAGCAATTCCCACTAGTGAGATTTTAATTCCCAAATGGTAGTCGTAAACATTGCTTCAGAGGACTTAAAAACCATTTCTGAAGTTTCTTCTAAAACACTCACATGAACTCAGTTTGTGAAAATGAATTACTACTCCTTTGAAATCAAGTGGTTTTTAAACTCCACCTAAATATAAATGGGAAAACTAAAATGTCAAAGAAACCAATAATAATATTAGCACAGTTAATTTTGGAGAGAAATGTTAAACATATGCATACATTTCTTTCCAAAGAGCATCTACAAATGTAAAACCCAGAGTGAGTTCAGACAAATCTACTTAAAAAGTTGTATTAAATTGTTTTATGGGGCATAGCCTGGCATTTTCTAAAGATTTTTTAAATTTGCATAGGTTTATTTCTAGAGAACGCAACTAGTGTTGATTGCGATTGTAGATTTAGAAAGGGAACAACTTTCCCTGCTCCTGGTGATTCTCCTTTGGCACATTCTTGGTACCGCTCTGTCCTTTTTCTCATTTTGTGTCTCCTCTGGGGAAGTGAAGTGATTTACTGGATCGGTAAATCAAGCCTGCACGACTCTGCTCTTTTCTTCCTGGGCAGGGAGCCCGTTCGTGAAGAGCGTCGGTGTCCTCGGCTTCTCTGCGCAGTTGGCCTTGCCAGGGCAGCCCCCTGCTCCATGTGGACCGCCGCAGTCCGGCAGGGGCTGCCAAGGCTGAAGGAGGCGGCCTGATTCTGATCGTGGTTAGCAGGCCGACTTCACTCTTGTCCTGAGCCTTTTCCTACATCTTGGCTCCCATCAGTCATCTATTAGGAATTCAGGCAGGGAAGATGTGCTGGTTTATGAGCTACACACCCCACCCAAGGAACCCCAAAAGTGGGAAATCATGCAGTAGAGTAACAACGCTCTCTTAAAACTGCTTAAATGGGAGGGAAAACAAGGATTTTTTTCTTTAGGATTCAAACTCCTATTCCTTGCCAAGAGGTATGGCCCTATATTTGGGGTATATGCAAAATATATGGATGAATTCTTAGGAAGTGCAAATCTGTCATTACTTTATATTCAGTCATTTTTTGAAAGTGAAATTAAGAAATGTAATGGACAAGAGGTTTTTCATAATCATGTAATTTTTTAATCCAAGGAACAAGAAATAATCTAACATCCTCATTTTACAAATAAGAAAACTGAGGAAGAGAGAGATTGAACTATAATGAAGGTCACACAGATATACATACTGGCAAAGCTGAGACCAGAGGGCCAGTTATATAAAGATGCTAACTGATAAGTATCACAAAACCAGAAACCAGAAATGCCTCTCTAAATAGAGTGCTCTTATTCATGTTTCCAGTATCCTAATGATGTTGGCTGACCAGATATAATTTATCTATCTTTTACAGAAGAGGGGAATTAAATTATAAAAGTAAGTACTTTTATTACAATCATAAGGCAAAGCAGGAAGAAAATTAATAAATAACTGAATTCCTATCAGTACTCCCTACATCAGATTATACAGATTCTCCACTTGACAGTAATTATTCACTGAGATGTTGCAGAAGGTTGGATTAAATTTCAATATTAAAACATTTTCCTCTTAGAATAGCAAGGCAACTTAAACTGGACTGTACCACTACAGTTTCTTAATCATATTCCTGTAGCTAAAAATGAGATTAAAGCCAGAATTATACAAATTATATACAGTTGGCCTTCTAAGCCAGTTTTTTTTTCTTTTCGATATTAATGACATCTGATGACTAGAGTTTTAGGCAATACACAGAAAGTACTCCCATCTCACCAGGAACTGATAAAGCTTTTCACGACAGCCTCATTTTTGTCTTGAACATGAATAGTATTCCCCATTTTTACTCACATTGTTTTATGCACTATGAGGTCATTGGAACCTTATGGTCTTCTTTTGCATCAGCAAATCCAACAGGAGAGCTTTCTCTGAATTTTGCTGCTTAGGCAAAAGTCCAATATTGAAGCAATAGACAAGAAAACGTAAATATGAATCATGGAAGCTGACATGTCATTTGGAAGACTGGCCAAAAAAAAAAAAGAATACAGCATCACAAATCAGAACAGACTGAGGGTCTAAAAATCAGTGATTGAGTAAACCCTACTATGTGGCCAGGAGAACTGACTTACACCAGGAATTGTCACCTCTGGCTTATAGAACACTTCATCAACTAGGTGTTGATTGTCCATTTGCCATGTGCTCGGCTTAGTGCTGAACACTTCGAAGGAGGATAGAAAAGAAATGTCAAGATGCTCCCTGCTCTCAAGGAAGCTACACTTTAGTTGGAGTAACAAAACCAAACACCTGAAACAACCCGACTACAATTACAGTGGACAATCTCTCAGACGACTCCCCCCGCCCACAACCCACTTACCATATTAACCTGTGCTCTGCTTTCTCTGCCTAAAACATACTGACGATGCCCAAGCCATGCTCAAAGCCCACCGTCCCTCCCTAGCAGCCGATGCACCTCTGCTTCCGTCCGTTGCCAGGTGTAGGTTGCTGGCTACCAGCTGTTTATTACAGTTGTTCTTGTTTTTATGATCATGAAATTTAGTTAAATATTATTTAAACCTTGGAAATAGCCATGTGAAAATAGAACATTTTTCTATGCAAACTGATTTGAATCACTTTGGAAAGATTTCATAAAGTTGGGACAAAAATATTGTGAAATTAGTTGTGGTCAAGACAACTATAAAAGATTGGAGAAAATATAAGAGTCTAGAAGGATTCTTTACTCATTGGTTAGACCAGAAGTCAGCAAACATTTTCCTAAATGACCAGATAATAAATATTTTTAGCTTTGCAGGCCATACAGCCCCTGACACAACTTCTCAACTCGGCCATTGTACTGAGAAAGCAGCCACGGATGAAATGTAAATGAATGGGCAGGGCTGGTTTCCAATACAACTTCATTTATGGACACTAAATTTTTAATTTCCTATAATTTTCTCATGTCATACTATATTTTCTTCTTTTAATTTTTTCCAACCAGTTGAAACTGTAAAAACCACCCCGTTCACAGGCTGCACAAAAAGAAATGATGGGCCGATGTGGCTCCTGGGTTTGCTACCCCTGGGTTAAGTTAGGCATCTTAAAAACCAGAGGAATTTGGAATTGCTGTATCAAAAGGCATGTAAATTTTGGTTTTAATGATAATTTAACTTTATTTAACATAATATATGCATTAAGAGGATTTTAAATAAATATTCATTAGGACATCAGCACATTCTGGAAATAATCGTGTCTTCCCTTCTGATTTCCAGCTTAGGTTCTAAAATCCTCTCATTCTCAAATTTCCCTTGGCCAGAACACACTGGGCTACCTAGGGTACAGGAACAGCCTTTACTTTCCTTCCCAAAGAGCTGCAATTATTCTTGTTTTCCAAAGACTGCTTGTGGGGTCTGGGCAAGGAAATTCTCTTAAGCCCTGGGAAATTCTCACATTGTCCTTCCAACTTACAAAGTTACTGAAATAGAGCAAAATTTCAAAATCCAGCTCCGATACAAGAACAGTTTAGGACATTCAGTTTAAATCAAGCATCGTAATAGTTTTTCTTATTATTTTGCTATTTTATCGTTTTACTTTATTTTTATCAAAAGATAAGTAGTACTAGAGGTTTGTAATGAAAAACAGCTGTTCTTGTCCTACTCCTCCCCATCTTTCTTTCCACTGTTGAATCCTTACACACACTTCCCCTTCATTAATCTTCCCAAATCTATCCTGAGTTTTAGTAAAATCAATACTCAGAATTTTTCTCTGCTTTAATTTCTGAGAGTTCTTTCACACTCTCTGAATGCTCTTACATGCATTGATCACTATTTCTTATTATGTATGCAATATCTTATGACTCCTTCAGTGATGAGAGCATCACTGATTTTTAGATTTTAATTTGTTTTTGTATTACTTTTAATTTTATTCTATTCCTTGCCTTGTCTTTCATTCAAATTTTTATTCTCCTATAAGTCCATTTTGATCTTTCATGCTAGAGGCGTTCCTCAAATGTTTGGTGAGCTTTGGCTGTCTTTCACATTTAGAATTATGGAAATAAATATCTGATTGGAAGCCATGCATGCAGATGGAGCTTGTTGACTGGCTGGTGTCCCTGTAAGGTAATTGGGTTGGGATCCGGCTCTTTCATTGTAGGACCCCCAAATACCACTACGATAGATTAACCTCTCCAGAGAACCCTTAAGTCCAAAGAAATGAAATTCTCCAACCTGCCACATGGAAAGTAAGCATGTAGACTTTCACTGCTACTTCTGTTCTCAGTACTGTGCTTTATCTCTACCACTCTCCCTGACACTGTGTTGGGGTCTTTCTGGTTTATGATATCAAGAAAATAAATTCATTGATCCTACTTGGGGGACGGCGGAAGGTCAGTTCTTGGCTGGACAGAATAGGAAAGAGATTGGGAAAGATGTCTACTCCCTGCACATAGACTCTCAAACACTCCTCAGCCCCACCTTTCTTCCCCTTCTTCAGAGGTACCTGGTGCCCCCAACTATTGAGCATTACAAGGTTTCTTAAATGTAAATCAGTTTGCTTCTTATTGCCTTGGATTCATTTATTTTGTTACCTCACTTATCACTTGTCCAATCGCTTTCCATCTTCAAAAATTTGGTTGACATCTCTTACATGCTGTCTTCTTTTGTATCCTCTTTATTTCTGTTTTTTTTTTTAATCATTTTGAACTCTAAACCATCATAATAATGGAGTTTAGGAGGGTGTAGAGGAAATGTATTTGTTCCATCTACCATGTTTTAAGCATGTGCATTTTAAATGTTGTTAAATGTTGCCAAAATATCATTTGAAAATATTGCACAAATTAACACTCTTAAAATCTGTGTACATGTATTCCTTTCCAATATACTTGCCAATAGTGTGTAAAATCAAATTTTCATCTCTGCCAATTCCCTAGTAAGTTGTATACTCTTGAGAAGTAGGAATTACCCCCTATATTTTTATGTAACATTTATGTAATCTAAATATCTTTTTTTAATTAAAAATTAAAATTTTTTTAAAAAGTGTAGGAATTACATCTTACTTGTCTTTGTCTCCTATTCACAATACTTGGCACAGAAAAATCTGCAGGAAAGAGCATAGACCAACAAGTATGCCATCTCAATCCTTCACCTAACTAGGAGTATGCCTTTGGGCACGCCTCTAGAGCTCTGAGTATTATTAATCTGAATTTATTGCTGACAGCCTTCTTAGCATCAGTACTCTAATTGCTCTTAGCATGTGCTCAAAAATATTTGATGAGTGACCTAAATTTATCATTAAAAAACAATAAAATGGTGAATTATCAGGGGATTTTAGAATAGAAGCTAAAATTCTTAGTGTACATATGGTGGCCCAGGAAAAAAGAGAAAACTCTGATACAATATTCAGAATAATGGAAATGCAGTCACTAGGAACAAGGTAGCTCAAAAACTGGAATCCTAAGGCAGTGGCAGTCCCATATTGGTTAATGTGAAAGCCAGGCTGCTGCAACAAAGAAGCTCAATCACACAGAGGCTTAAAGAATAAAGCAACTGTCCCAATGTGACTGAATGGTCCAGACCAGTGGTGAAGCTCTGCTTTTCATTATGACCTGGACTCCCAGGATTTAATAAGACATTGCCATCATCTGCATAGCAAAACTGGGTATCTGTCATATTTGCATTTCAACCGCTGGAAAGGAAGAGGAGAATCTGGAGGAGGCATGTCCAATGAGTTAAGTCCCAGACACAGAGTTGGGACA
>PVKH010024201.1:0-13677 GCA_004027955.1 Chaetophractus vellerosus
GAGCACAAGCAGCAAGGGGGGGATATATAAATAAATAAAAATAAATCTTAAAAAAAAAGTTAACAATCTTACCTTGATAAGGAATGCCCACCTGTGTCTCAACATGCATAACTGAAGCCTTCATTCCGGTTAGCAGAACCCTGCACACTCCTGACCAGGTGGGAAACTCCACCCACCTATTATGCAGCCCGCTTGCTTTTGTAAACCCTGACCACCTGCTTGCTTAAGAATGTACCCACATAAAATCCCTATATAAATTTATGAAAATCAAGGCCCGGGGCCCAGAATTTTTGAGACTGACTTCTTTGGGCCCGTGTGTAATAAAATTGTGTTCCTCTGCTCCTCAGAGTGCTGTTTGGGTTTTTCGGGATCGGATTTCTGCAACAACCTGCCATGTCAAGAGTCACTTGAGGCTCCTCCTGGTTGATGGTTTGCAGTGTCAACCAGGAAGCCACAGCTGGTCTTGGCCCCTGGGACAAGGCCCTGGAGGGTCTTGGTGGCAAGGCAGCTTGGGGCAGCCACGTTTCCAGTGACCCACCTCTCCACACTTGAAGCAGGTTCCTGCTGATGTGGAAGCCTCAATTCAGGTGGCTCTGAGGTGTCAGGGTGGCTTTAACTGCTGCAGTTAAAATGTGAGCCTATAGCTGGGCCCTTCACCTGCCCCTCCTTACCTGTTTCTCCTCAGCGGCATGGACTTGATTGTTGAAAACTGCGAATGCTGCTTCTAAAAGGGAGTTCGTGGAAGTTTAGGGACTCGGAAAGTTTTTGCAGCTTCCTACAGGTATCTGAGGCAGACTGGCTAATAAAGTGAATTTCTAGGAGGAGCTACCAGAGGGTATTTTAAAATATATATTTCTTTTATTTATTTCTCCCCACCTCCTTGGTGTTTTTCACTTGCTGGGTCTGTTCATCTTCCTTATTTCTTTAGGAGGCACTGGGAGCTGAACCTGGGACCTCTGGTGTGGGAGGGGGTGCCTAATTGCTTGAGCCACCTCCACTCCCTGTTTTGTTGTATCTCTCATTCTGTTTTTCCTCCTCATGTCTCTTGTTGCATCATCTTGTTGCATCAGCTCGCTGTCTTCTTTAGAAGACACCAGGAACCTCTGCTCCCTGCTTTGTTCTGTCTCTCATGTTTTTTCTTCTTGTGACTCTTGTTGTGTCAGCTTGCTGTGCCTGCCTGTAATACCAGCTCACTGTCTTCTTTAGGAAGCACTGGGATCTGAACCAGCCACCTCCCATGTGGTAGGTGGGAGCCCAGCCACCTGAGCCACATCTGCTTCCTTGGAGGGTACTTTTTTATTGCTTCTACCAGCTTTCCTTGTAATAAGACTGGGTTTCTAGGTTCTGCCTCTGAGTAATTTCCCTGAGCTTATTATAATTGACTGGTTTGGTAGTGTACTTCCTCATTCCTTTGTATAGACATATGGTCACATGGTCTCTGACCCCCAGATCTGCCTGTCCCATCCTCCCCTCTTACACAGGTTTAAATGGAATTCAAGGTCCCATTCAGAGGTCATATTTGGCAGTCCTCTAATTTGTACTGCAGCCACATAGTGTGGCAGGAAAAGATTAGCCTTTTCCTTTTTAGATCATCAGTAGGCAGATTGTCCAAATTCCTGAGAAGACACCCCCAAAGGGGAGTCTGCTGGAATGCTGGAGAAGCCACCCATTATCCTAGGGAGCATAAATATGTCCATTAGTCTTAGTGGTGTCCCATTTCTAGAACTGACCAAATGGAAATTGCTCACCACCCCAGCGTCCCAGTGGTCGGGAGCTCTGCTCACTGTCCCAGTATTCTGGGGATCGGGAACCATGCTTGCTGTGTGTCTCCAGGGCCTTAGAGGTCTTGGGAGATGTCTGGGTGCTGTTACCAGACTGAAGCTACCAAGCTGGACTTCCTCCCCAGGAAAGGGACCACCTAGGGAACACTTCTTTTTGGCCTACTTTTGCAGCAGTCTTAGGAAGTGGCCATGAGAAAGAGCTCATTTTATGGCCACTGCCATAAAATGTTTTGCCGTTAAACCAGACATTAAGAAGCTAGAAGACAGATAGTTCTGTGGCTTGCAGGCAAACAGCCTCAGGGGCACCAGAGGAAATGGATTAACAGGAACCTCGGAGCCTCCAGGGTCCTGAGGAAGGAACAACCTCTGGGCCTCACTAATAAAACAAAAGAGGTCGCAGACAGGCTATGATTAAAAGCCTAGAGCCACCAGTGTTCATCAGGAGTTGGGGAGTGTTACTCGCCTCTTTGACTGCAGGCTGGCTTGCCAAATACGTTAGCAGAACGTTCTGGGTTCTAGGTTCTTGGTTATGTTGCATAAAGGAATTTAAGGACATGCCATAGGGTAGGCAAAGGAATAAAGACTTTATTAAGAAACAAGAAAAAAGATAGTACACACCCAAGACATGGATGCAGGCAAGCTTCAGGGTAAGATGTGCACATGGGGTTCCAGAGCACGCCTTTTTAAGGACTTTCCTCCTTCCCCTTCACCATATTAAGGAGGGACCCCAGCTATTTGCTGATTGGTTGCCTTTCTATGCTCACCTGTTAGCTTTCAGGGGAACCAATGGGGAGGATTTTCTGTTTGGAGTTATCTGGGGCTTCTTTGGAGCCTAGGAGTTTCAAACAGGACCTCATGACCAGTGTCTTGATGGGCTTTTCGGCTGTAATGGCTACAGCTGTGTTATCAAGCAGCAGCCTTCCCTCAAGGGGTTTCCGGCTGGGTCTGTTCAGGGGGGATCCTAGCTGTTATGGCTTTATTCTGACCAGCCGCCTTCCCTCAATCCCTATACTAACATGCCTGAGTTATAGACATTTTTTATTACTGTACTCATGTAATGTGTGAACTAGTCACAGTTTTATTCATTACGATAACACTAACAACAGAGGATCATATCACAACTCAGTTTAAAATCTCTTTTGGCTTTTCACATAGAATAGGATCCAAACGCTTCAGTTTTATGACCCTTCATAATTTGGCTCCTGTCTACCCTTCCAGCTAATCTCACACACTTTGTTTCAGACACTCAGAACTACTCTTTGGGTCTCCAGAACATACCTGAATTTACACCTCTATCTTAAAGTGTCAGTTTCTCCCTTTTCCACATGGATAACCTCTACTTGTATTGAAAAACTAAACTCAAATCTGACCTCCACCAAGTCTTATTTTGAATTATTCAGCAAACAACACAGAGCCTGCCCAGAAACAGGGGCAAAAAAAATGCCTGCTAAATAAATGAATTTTTAAAAGTTTCACTCTAAAGACCTTAAGATGGATTATGAACTCAAAATTTTTTCTAGGTTACAATCTGAACACCTGAAAAAGAAATAAAAATAGCATTACTATGGCTAAGATATTTAAAATGGATTCGGGAGCTCATTCTGGAGGTGACTCATGCAAATCTCAGCCACATATGAACTGCCAAAGTATGCAGAGCCACAAGCAACAATGTTCTTCAAAACTCTAAGGACATCTGGATACCAGAAATAAACCACAAGATAATGAACTCAGTAAACTATCTGAACTAAAGGACATTTGGAGCCTCCTGTATATCTACCAATCACAAATAATTTATGTAATCTTTCTTTTTCTTGAAAAACCCTTGCCTGGAAGTGCCTAGCTGGGACAGATTGGGCTTGTTACCTGAATCTGTGCTTCCAGAATTTCAATTCTCAGACCCCAAATAAATGCTTTTGTTACTGAATTTTGTCTAGGTTCTTGACTGTGTTGCCGAAATGAATTTCAAGAGCATGTTACGTTGATTAGGCCAGTAATTTATTAAGGTAGGGAGGGAAGAGAAATGGGAGGAAATAACAGATCATGGGTCCCAGGTAGAGAGAAAGGGCTGAGGACTGATAAAGAGGGCTAATTTATAGACTACAATTTCCCATTATAGATTATAAATGCCCAGGTTTTACTTGCATGTTGATCCATGAGGGGAGACACAGCAAGAGCAGGGTGCAGTAGGTGAGGGTGAGGGCAGGAAGGGGAGGAGGAAGGGGGAGGGGGAGGGAGGGAGATATTCCTTTGTGCTTACTTTTTATTTTATTTTATTTTATTTTTGTTACATATCCCCCCCTTTCTGCTTGCTCTTGCTGTGTTTATTTCTCTGCGTTCTTCTGTGTCTGCTCTGTCTCCCTTTGTTGCAGCGACGCGCCAAGTCAGGTCACCGTGCAGGCGGCTCTGCTCTGTTCACAGGTGGGTCTGCTTCCGTTCACGGGCGGCTCCGCTTCCATTTACCGGCGGATCTGCTCCGTTCGCGGGCGACTTGCCCTGCCCATGGTGGCTTTGCCCTGCCCATGGCGGCTTTTTTTGCCCTGCCCACGGCAGCTTGCCCATCTCAAGGCGGTCTGCCCGCCCGGAGAGGGCCCCGGGAACCGAACCCGGGGCCTCCCATGTGGTGAACCGGCGCCCTATCCACTGGGCTACAGGCAGCCCCTGCGCTTGCTTTTTAAACCATTAATTATTCCACCCCTTTGCTAATAGCATGGGAGGAGTTCCAGCTGTTTGCTGTTTTGATTGATTACCCCACCCATTAATCCCTCAGGAGGGCCCAATTATAAGGCCCCTGGAGAATAACCAGGGCTTCTCCTGGCTTCCAGAGGAAATCTCATTCTGGTTGGCAGAATCTTGCGAGGGTCTTCCAGCAGCCATCTTGGGGTATTGATATCCACATGGACTTCTTGCCAGGTTCCAGATCCATCTATTGATTCCCTATTTTACTAGCCTGCCTCACTTTTGTTGCCTTGCAGCTCAGTTTGATATTTCTCCATCAACACAACTGAAAAAAGAAAAGATTGCTACCATCCTTAGAAAGAAGTGTAGTATTGGAAGTTCTCTAGTACTACAGAAGATCTTCAACAGTATCCTATGGAAATCAAATACACAAAATATTTTTACACCACTTTTTCCCTAATCTAAAGTATTTTTCAAATAAAATAACTCTATATTTTGTAAATATATCTCAAGACACTTGTTTTAAATAATTAAACCTTTTGTTGTGACAATTAACCATTTAATTTAAATGATAAGCCTCCAACAGGGAGATGAATAGCACACTGAACTCATTGTGTTCTACCAGCTGGGTATACAATGGTCTACCAGCTGGGTATACAATGGTGAGCAGCACAGATCAGTGTTTTTCTCAAGGAAATTACATAGTTACATTTTAATGGGGGTGGGGTGGGGAGATAGATAAGCACATCAGTGTCATGTGTGTCAAAATGATAATGGCTGTACAAAGAATTAAACTTTAAAATAGGATAATTGAGTGGCCACATTATAGACTGGAGGACCTGGGAAGGCCTTCCAGAGAAGACAATATTCAAGCTGATATCTTAAGGATGAAAAGGAGCCCACAGTGCTCCAAGCAGTGTCCTGGAGCACAGTGGAAAGAGAGGGTGGTAAAAAAAAAAGGTTGGAGAAGAGGTACAGGCTAGATCTCATAAGGCTTTGTAAGGAAGAGTAAGGAGTGTGTATTTAAATGTCCATGCAAAAGGAATGTCCGTGAAAAGGAGAACCCATTGGAGAATTTTAAGAAGGGGAGCAACGTAAACTAGTTTATCTTTTTTATTATTATTATTTTTTAAGGTCACTCTACTAGATGTAGAGAATGGATTTGGGGGATGAAGCCAATTGGAAGACACTAGCTCCATCCACAGATGATATTGAACTCAGACTAAATAGTTTTCGTGAAAATGAAGAGATGAATCCAATTTTGGAAGTTGAGTCAAAGAATTTGCTCAATCATTGGAAGAAGGGGTATAAATTCTTTTCAGAACACCATACAGCCTATTTATGTGGGTCTTAGGAATTACCTTTGGAACGATTGTAACGTTTTAACGGTGCTTCATTAGTTAATGAGTTAAGCTCTTGGGCACTGTATGCATCTTTTATTTGTATATTTGCATATAAATATATCTAAAATATTTGTATGGTTTTACCGTTTTTAGTAACTATCGTTTAACAGATGGAATGGGTTAAAGGGTGAATGGGAAGTGAGTGGAGACAACACATATATATAACTATAGAATTCTGGATTAGCGATTCTGTTGATCTTCCATTATCCCTTTAGGAATCAGGCCTACATGGCTCTAGGGAACTACCCCATCCCTACTGCATGCAGTCTCAATGCAACCGTCAGGCTCCCCTTCCTCAGTCCCCTTGGTCCAGCCACGTCCTCCTAAGCCACTGGTCACTACAAGCTAAACTCGCCACTGTCTCCCTGCACGGGCCACCGCTACAGCTTTCCGCCCATTCCTCTAGAAAACCAGCTTCCTTCCCTAAGCACCGGAACGGCGGCGGGGTGACGTCAGCGCACAGCGCAAGCCGGGGAGAATGTGACGCCAGTGCGCCGCGCGGGGCCGCGGCAGGCTTAGCTCCCTGTCAGGCTTGCAGGTTTTCTCCTGTCATGAGGTGTGTGGAGAGAGTAGGGAAACGTGACGTCAGTGCGCCGCGCGGGACAGGAACGGGGTCAAGTCACTGTTCTCCCCTTTTAGGCTCGCGGGCGGCTGCAGTGAGTGGAGGGGCGTGAGGCCCCTGCGCTGCGCCCGCCGAGGGCGGGACTAGCTGCCTTATTCCTAGACCGCGGCGTGTGTGAGGGGAGGGGAGGCGGCGAGCTCCCGGTGCACACGTGTCGTGGATGCTTCGGCCTTGTCCCGACTCTCCGGAATCCTCACAACCCTTGGTGTAGATGGTATTCACCACCTCACAGAGGCCCGGAGAAGTGAAGTAATTTGCAGAAGATTACACAGCAGACCTGGCTTCTAGACAGTCTAATAATTAATTATCTTATCTATAAAAGAATATCATATGGATGAAATGGTTTGAAGATTAAATGAGATGATGCATGAAAACGCCATACATATCCCTAAAATTCTTTCATTTCTTCTTAACTGTGGCGAGTCTGACTATCCACCCCAGAGCCAAGACCTATTCTGATTTGTAGTTGGATCCCCAGTGCCTGGACACAAAGGAGAAACAGCGTCAAAATAGCAGATCTTATTTAGCAAAAAGTGTTTTTATCTATTTTTTTATTTTATTTCAAAAATGTTTTAAGACACCAAGAGTTTGAAAGTTGTGTGTCAACACAGCATAGCATAGCCTAGTCTGAGTGATACAAATGTATATAGTGAGCAAAAATGAATTGTCTTCATGGAGCTTATAAAATACATATCTGACCATGTCCCCTTCCCTGCTTTGAAACTTTCAGCATCTTCCCATTGTTTGAAAGATAAAGACCAAACTCAATTTGTCACTCTAGGCTTTTTACCATCTAGTCCCAAACTATACTTCATGTTCTATCCCCCCACCCCCACCCTCATCCATTTTTTGGTCCAGCCAAACTGTGCTATTAGGCTATTTACTACCTTAATCCATATGCTTTCAAGACTATGCCTGAATTTTTGGCCATGCTTACCTTTAACCTGGAATTTCCTACACCCATGTTTGCATGTCCTGGTTTACTACCCTATCCCTGTTAAATTCCTCATACTATGCTCTCCTAATCCTTTTAGAACATTCATAATCTTAATTATATGTTTCAGTGATTGTCTTTCTCCTGGGCTGTAAATACCCTAAGCAGTCCATCTTCTTCACCATTGGGTCAAGCATATATAAGGAGTAAAATTTTTGTTAAATGAAGGGGTAGCTCATTAGATCCTTCAAGGCTCATTTAAAATGCTGTCAGTTCTATGTATTAGTTTCCTAATACTGCTGTAACAAATTGCCACAAAGTTAATGGCTTAAAACAAATTTATTCTTTTACAGTCCTGTAGATATTGGCAGGGTTGAATTCATTTCTGGAGGCTCTAGGAGATAATCTGCTTCCTTGCCTTTCCCAGATTCTACTCTGCCCACATTCCTCAGCTCTTGGCCCCCTTATTCTATGTTTAAACCTAACAATGTTACTTCTCTGATGATGATTCTTCTGCAGTGGCATTGCCTGCCTAACTCTGAGCTCAGCTGGGAAACGTTTTACAATTTTAATGACCCATGCAGTTAGATTGAGCCCACATGGAAACTCCAAGATAAGTTCACTATCTCAAGGTCCTTAATTTGGTCACATCTGCAAAGTCTTTTTGTCAATAACAACATTTTCATAGTTCTAGGGGTTAGGACATGGGCATCTTGTGGGGGGCGGGGGCATAATTCAGCCTACCAAAATCCATAAAATCTTTCTTTGCTTCTCTCTCTAGCTTGGTATTCACCCCTCAATATCAGTCAAATGAAGACTTCCCTAAAAGGAATCATGGGTCTCCCAGAAGTTACCATATAATTTATCGTCCAAGAGGAGACACTTTTGATAGTTGAAGGAAATATTATTACTATTTATACCTGGACAACAGGTGAATACTGGACTGCCGAAGTATAGCAGGATGAAATGTGTATATATGTCTTGTGGAGACTCTATCCTAAGTTGGAGCAACGTTATTATGGACCCTGTGACTGGTCTTTTAGAGATCAAGAAGATGATGGAAGTCTTTACTTTCCTCAAAAAACTTGACCTGTCCTTACAATTTTGGCTCAACAGGCTAATCAGGATCAGGACCTTTTTCTCCTCTGATTTTTTTTTTTTCCTGCTTTAGCAAGTAGTTCCAATATACCTTGTAAGACATATGACAAGAGGTAAAAAGAATTCACAGTCAGGAAAGAGGATCTGTCTCATATGGACTTGTAAATGGTAACTTTCAGCTTTAGGGAGAAAGGAAAAAACATAGTAAAAGACCTCATAGTTTTTCTCATATCGTCAAGCATATTCATTTCAGAGTCTGTTCATCTTAGGTCATAGATAGAGCCAGAATTTATTACAGAAAACCCTTGACTCTTGTGATCCTGTCACACAGGTAAGTTAAGTGTTGTTCCAGGGTCATTTATATGCAATATGGTAGTTTTCCGATTCTATCACACCTTCTACATTTTTTGTGTGTAAAAGAGCTTTCCTTTCCACCCAAACTTTCCTTTCCTTTTCCTTTCCTTTTCTTATATTTTTAATGAATATTACTGTGGACTCCTGATTTTTTGTTACTGATTCAATGTGTTATAATCTATTACCATCTGTATTCTTTTCTGATGCTCAAATTATCTCAAATTTGGCCAAAGTCTTTTGACTTTGTTTCATGATGTTTGCCACAATTTTTTTTCATTTTATGTAACCAAACTTAATATTTTATTGTGTCTGGATTTTGAGTCATAATTAGGCAAAAAAACTGCTCTAAATTTAGACATTAATTTTTCCTGTCATAAGTAATTTGAACTCTGCCAAATTTATCTACTTATATGATGACTTCAGCACACAATGCTGTAGTCACAGCTAATGATTTAAAAATTTTGAACCTCCTTTATTATTTTTCTTTTTAAAGAATCCATTTTAGAATAACATGATGTCATTTTAGAAAGCAATTCAACAGTATACATTGAGGCATATAAAATGTTCTCACTTTTCAACCCTGAAATACTATCTTAGGGAGAAAATCCTAAACCTAGCGCCTAACAATGCCTTGTGTTAATTAGATTTTCAGCCAATGTTTGATGGATGAAGAGCTAATTATGGGGGAAAGATACCTGCATGAGGATGTTTTTCACTGGATTACTTACAACATCAGAAATTGGCTGCAATAGCCAATAGTAGGGAAATGGTTAAATAATCTATGTTATATCTACCTCACTTAAAATGATGTAACACTGAAAAATGATAGCTCTGAAAGTATAACATGGTAAAGATATATAGTAATATGGAATGTGATAATACATCAAAAAAGCAAATTATCAAATATCAAATATATATATGTAATATATACACACACTGAAGAAAAATAAAGACTAGAAGAAAATACAACTACTAACAGTTGTATTTCCCTATTCTCCAAATTTTCTATAATTTTATGATAGATTTCTGATGAAAAACTTAATTTAGTTAAATATCCATTCTTTGCTCCCTAGCTTTTCTTAGACTCTGAATACTGTGATAAGAAATAGATCGTTTGAGAATGTGAAGTAAGACATGGCTTGAGGGAGAATTAAACCTTTGCACAGAGGTACAGTATAGAATTTTCACCAAACAACCTATAGTACCTGTGTGATTGTTTACAAAAGACCACAGTAAGCACATTTCCCAGTTTTAGGTGGCTCTGAGGCTTTGAGTCTCAGATCTCTCCCGTGTAAATGGGATAAATTATGGTACTGTCCCGTAGAGTTAATGTTAATTTCAGTTAATGAGGATTAAATGAAGTGATTATATATACATGCTTAGAATAGAACCTGGCCTAGAGTGAGTGCTCAATACATGTTAGCTCTTTTTTCTGTTTTTGCTTTTGTTTTTCTTAAATTATTAAAACTTGGTTACAGTGCCCCCATGTGTCTGTACATTGCAATGTTTCTGGTCTTTAAAAGGATTTCTTACTACATTAGATCAGTGCATTTGAAATGACTATCCCAGGGCCATGCATTGTCCACTCATGTTTTATACAGGCGATGAATATTAAACTGCTCTTTTAAAAATAATGCTTATTTTCCCTGACTGTAAAAGTACTACATGCTCACTGTATAAAACTTGGAAACTACTGAGGAACCATTAGGAATTCTAGTTATCTATAATGCAACCACCCAAACGTTTTGATGTATTTCATATTTTCTGTGTAAGTGTTGGTATATGTGTGTATATATATGTGGACTTTACGAATTGGGATCATGGCATTTTTTACACAAGATTAAATATTAGAATAAATATAAAATTTATTTTTTGGAAGATACGTATTTAAAATTTTAATCATTTTGTGAAACTTAGAGAAAACTATGCTATAAAACATTTAACATTGCCACCTCCCTGAGAGCTTCCTGAAATCAAAAACTATCTTTTTTTGCCACAGAATTTCATCATGTTTCTTATCTCCCTGTACTTGCACTTAATTTATTCTGCCTGGTTTATTTTTTTGAAATAACCGTTGTATTATAAGAACAATACATGTTGGCCTTGGTTTGTTTGCTTTTTCTTTTTTAAAGATTTACTTATTTATTTTTAATCCATTTTCACCCCCCACCCCCGTTTTTGCTGGTTTTGTGTCTATTTGCTGGGCAATTCTCTGTGTCCATTTCCTGCCCTCTCTTCTCATCCTTTTCCTCCTGTCTTCACTGGGATTCAATCCTTGAAATCTCCGATGTGGGAGAGAGGCATCCTACCGCCTGCACCACCTTAGTTCCTGGTTTTTCAGTGTGTCTCATCTTGGCTCTCCCTTGTGTCTCTCTCCTGTTATGTCATCACCTTGCTGCATGCGGTGCACCCACGCATGGGGCCTGGTGGTGCACCCACTCACAGGGCCTGATGGCCCACGCGCCTTCTATATTTTTCTTTTTTTAAATTTTTACCAGGAGGTCCCAGGGATTGAACCCAGTTCCCTCCATATGGGAGACGGACGTCCAACCATTTGAGCCACATCTGCCCCCTGTTTGTTTTTTTCTTAATTGCAGGTTGTAAGCTCACTGAAGACTGAGAACATATTTTATTTGTCAGGTATAGCGTGGCACATGCCTTGGAGTCAGACATACCTGAGTTTGGATCATGGCTCTGCCACTCCTCAGTTAAAATACCAAATATTTTTTTTGTGGTGGTGGCTGTTTAACCTTTTTAGCCTCAGTACCTTCATCTATAAAATTAAGACAAATGCCTATTTCTCAGGGCAGTTGTGAAGAGTAAATGAGATGATGTATGAAAGCACAATGCCTGGCACATACAAGTGTACCACCGATGGTAACTACTATTATATACATGCCTACTTTATTATTTGAATCCCTGTTATGTAGCACAGACATAGCTACTCAGATCCTTGCTGAACAAATAATGGCTAAGATGGGAGAAGAAACCATGAAAGGAATCTGGGGCTAGCACCCTTGTCTACTGTACCTATATTTTTCCTCTGTGACTTTAGGACTTGAGTCCCAGAGGCTGCTTTGGAACCTTGAGGGTAGCTTCTAGCCTAAAGGAGCTTTTTTGGGGGGTAGAGTGGGATGAAGGAGTGTTGTCTGTTAGTACCAGAACCTCCCTGAGAGTTCTGAGCTCTTAGGGGAATTCCAATTCAATCTTTAGTTTCTTCTTCTCCTCCCCACACCCCCTTCCCCCAAAACACACACACATACAATGCATCTAGAGTCTCATAGTGATGGGAACTTCCAATGACTAACTTGCACTTTCCTGGGACATTGAGGGACCTTTCAAACACCACTGTCTGCATGAAGTCCTTCCTGTTTTCCCTGCGTCAGAAGTCTCCCCTTCTGTTATAGGGTGTAGCTCTTATTGCCCTGCTATAGCTACTAGCTTTTATGTTTTTTCTCTGTGAATTGCAAGGTCTCTGAGAGCAAAGTCTGAGTCTGTTTCCTGTTTGATTAGTATAGTGAGCTCTACATAAGCCCCAAGTAATGACTGTTAAATTGAATGCCACTGAAACAGTTCTTGGGGCTACTGCCTAGAGCTGAGCTCTAAGCCCAGAACTTTGTGTTCCTAAACCCCTTGTGCTACCCTGATTCCCAAAGATTTAAGATAAAAATGTCTCCCTATGGGGGAGCACAACCTCTGGGCAAATAAACAGCCAGAGTTCACTGATTAAATAATTACAGGAAGTTCTCAGCAATAGATTTGAAAGAGCTGGCAGGGATCCAGATGAAGAGCTTTATTGTTAGCATCAAAATTTTTCCTCTCTATAATTTAAAGTTCATTTTTCATACCACCCAGCTGTTACATAGAAGCATGGTAAAATTCAATACCTGTAACAGCTGAACACAATCTGAAAGAATTCTGACTCTGTTAGATAGTTTACGTAAGCTTTGTTCCAATAGTCATAAAATTAATAAAGCAATAATTTATCTGGTCCTGAATATGATCATCCTGATTCATCAAACATGTTAAAATTTTGTACAAAATTATAAAATTTTCATTGCTCAATCATTACCACATAGTTTGCTAAAGTGCCTGGCTAAAAACAAATATTTTCTAGATCGTATTCTGAGTTGTTTAACTGAAGTTCAGGTGAAATAACATCTCCAGAAAGTTTGCCAATATAATAACACAATAACGTGCTTTTCTCATTTGGCATGGAAAAAAAACCCCATTCAGTTTCATCAGTGTCTCTTTCACTTCTGGGTCTTTTTCACAGTCTCAGTTCTGCTTGAAGAATGAGAAAGTGTCTCCTCTTGATTTCATGTGATTTTTCACAAATCCACTTAATTTCCTGAGTCCCTCAGCTAGCCCCTCCCCTGTGATAGCACAGCAGGGCTGCACATACCAGTTCCGGTCACTGCAGAGCTTCTTCATTTTAAATATTCTGGTGATGTCTTCAGCAGTCAGAGCTCCAGGTATGTCTTGTTTGTTGGCTAGTAGGACAACAGGAATGTTTTTAATGTGTTCATTCTTCAAAATGTGCTCAAACTCTCTCCTGGAGTTCTCCAGTCGCTGTTTGTCTGTGCTATCCACAACATACAAGAGCCCATCGGTGTTCTCACAGTAACAGCCCCAAACTGTTCTCATTTTTTCCTGTCCTCCAACATCCCAGACCGTGAGAGAAAGACTCTTTTCTAACTCAATCATCTCCACGTTGAAACCTATTGTTGGGATGGTTGTAGTAGCCTTAGCAAGTTTTAATTTGTAAAGGAGAGTAGACTTCCCAGCTGAGTCAAGTCCCAGAAGAAG
>PVKH010024202.1:0-13679 GCA_004027955.1 Chaetophractus vellerosus
GGACAGGGCAGGTCGCCCGCGAATGGAGCGCAGCCAGCCACCCGCGAACTGAAGCAAGAGCCGGCCATGAATAGAAGCAGAAGCCGCCCACAAGCGGGGAAAGCCGTGCCTGCGCAGTGACCAAGTCTCGGCGTGTTGCCGCAACGGGGGGGAAGGGGAGATATGTAATAAAATAAATAAATCTTAAAATATATATATAAAAAAAGAATAAACACATCAAGTAAGTTAAATGTCAATACACCAACAAAAAATTACAAGCTACACCAAGAAACAGGGACATATGGCACAAAGGAACAAAGTAAACTTCCAGATGACAAACAGGAGTTGAGACAACTAATCACAGATGTTCAAACTAATCTCCTTAATAAATTCAGTGAGATGGCTAAAGAGATTAAAGATAATAAGAACACACTGGGTGAGCACAAAGGAGAATTTGAAAGCATACATTAAAAAATAGCAGACCTTATGGGAATGAAAGAAGCAATAAATGAAATTAAAAATATGCTGGAGGCATATAACCACAGATTTGAAGAGGGAAAAGAAAGGATCAGTGAGCTTGAAGACAGGGCCTCTGCAGGTGAACCCACAAAAGAAGAGATAAAGAAAATAATGGAAAAAATTGAAACAGTGTCTCAAGGAACTAAATGATGTCAAGAGACATGCAAACATATGTGTCATGTGTGTCCCAGAAGGAGAAAATCAGGGAAAAGGGCAGAAGGAATATTTAAGGAAAAATGGTAAAAATGTCCCAACTCTATTGAGGGACATAGATATCCATGTCCAAGATACACAATGTACTCCAATATGAAGAAATCAAAATAGACCTACTTTGAGACACAGCATGTCAGAATGTCAAATGCCAAAGATAAAGAGAGAATTCTGAAAGGAGCAAGAGAAAAGCAATGCATCACATATGAGGGATGGCCAATAAGATTAAATGCTGATTTCTCATCAGAAACCATGGAGGAAAGAAGGCAATGATATGATATATTTAAGATACTGAGAGAGAAAAACTGCCAGCCAAGTATCCTACATTCAGCACAATTGTCTTCCAAAAATGAGGATGAGTTTAGAATATTTCTAGATAAGCAGAAACAGAGAGTTTGTAACCAAGAGAGCGGCCTTGCAGGAAATAATGAAAGGAGTGCAACAGCCTGAGAAAAAAAGACAGGAGAGAGAGGCTTGGAAGAGAATCCACAAATGAAAATTATACCAGTAAAAGTAACTAAGAGTATAAAAAGAGTGGTGAAAATAAGATATGACAGATAAAACCCAAAGGTCAGAATGAGTGAAGTAAGAACTGCTTTTACAGTAATAACACTGAATATTAATGGATTAAACTCCCCAATCAAAAGACACAGACTGGTGTGATGGATATGAAAATATAAACCATCTATGTGCTTTCTATAAGAAACTCACCTTAGACCCAAGGATACCAATAGATTGAAAGTGAAAGGCTGGAAAAAGGTATTTCATGCATGCAGTGACCAAAAAAATAATCTGGAGTAGCTATACATATATTAAATGAAATAGACTTTAAAAGGAAAGCTCTTATTAGAGAAAAGGAAGGACATTACATATTAATAAAAGGGGCAATTCACCAGGAAGAAATAACAATCATAAATGCATGTGCACCTAACCAGGGTACTCCAAAATACATGAGGCAAACACTGGCAAAACTGAAGAGAGAAATAGATGTCTCTACAACAATAGTTGGAGACTGCAATACACCACTCTCCTCATTGGATAGAACATCTGGGCAGAGGATCAATAAAGAAACATAGATCTTGATTAATATGATAAATAGACTAAACTTAATAGTCATATACAGAATACTGAACCCCAGAACAGCAGGATATGCATTCTTCTCAAGTGCTCATGGATCTTTCTCCAAGACAGACCATATTTTGGGCCACAAAACAGATCTCAATAAAATTTAAAACATATAAACTATACAGAGCACTTTCTCTGGTAATAATGGAATGAAGCAGGAAATCAACAATAGGCAATAAAAGGGGAAATTCACAAATATATGGAGATTAAACAACACACTCTCTTAAATAATCAGTGGATCAAAGAAGAAATTGCAAGAGAAATCAGTAACTGTCTCAAGACGAATGAAAATGAGAACACAACATATCAAAACTTATGGGATGCAACTAAGGCAGCTCTGAGGGGGGAATTTATAACCCTCAATGATTATATAAAAAATGAAGAAAGAGCTAAAATCAGTGACCTAGCTAAACAGCTGGAGGAACAAGAAAACGAATAGCAAAATATTCCCAAAGCAAGCAGAAGGAATGAAATAACAAAGATCAGAGCAGAAATAAATGAAATTGAGCACAAAACAAAACAAAACAAAAAATGTAGAGAGAATTAACAAAACAAAAAATTGTTTCTTTCAGACAATCAACAAACAAAATTGACAAATCCTTAGCTAGATTGACAAAGAAAATAAGAGAAGATATAAATAAGGAAAATCATAAATGAAAGGAGACACATTACTACTGACCTCACAGAAATAAGAGATCATAAGACGATACTATGAATAATTGTATACCAACAAACTAGACAATGTAGATGAAATGGACAAATTCCTAAGAATATATGAACAGCCTGCAACAAGAAGACCTCAACAAAACAATCAAAAGTACAGAGACTGAAACAGTCATCAAAAACCTCCCCAAAATGAAAAGCCATAGACCAGATGGTTTCACAGGTGATTTCTACTAAGTACTTAAAAAAGATCTAATACCAAACTTACTCAAACTCTTCCAAAAATTTTAACACAAGGGAAACCTACCAAACTCATTCTATGAAGCCAACATCACCCTAATACCAAAGCCAGATAAAGTTATTACAAAAAAAGAAAATCATAGAACCATTTCCTTAGTGAATATATATGCAAAAATCCTCAGCAAAATAATCACTAATTGAATCCAACAACACATTAAAAAAATTATTCATCATGTTCAAGTGGCTTTTATCCCAGGCATGCAAAGGTGGTTCAGCACAAGAAAATCAATCAGTGTAATACATCACATTAGTAAATCAAAGAAATAAAATCACATGATCATCTCAACTGATGCAGAAAGGACATCTGACAAAATACAGCATCCTTTCTTGATAAAATAACTCTGAAAGATTGGAATTGAAGGAAACTTTCTCAACACAATGAAAGGCATATATGAAAAACCCACATATGACATTACACTCAATGTTGAAAGACTGAAAGCTTTTCCATTGAGAACAGGAACAAGACAAGGATGCCCACCATCACCACTATTATTCAATATTGTGCTAGAAATACTAGCTATAGCAATTAGGACAGATAAAGAAATAAAAGGCACACAAGTAGGAAAGGAAGAGGTAAACGCTGTCAAACTCATCCTGCTGGGGCAGAACAGTCTATTCAACAAATTGTGCTGGGATATCTCCCCAAATAAAGAGGACTCCAATCTCATATCTTATACAAAAATTAACTCCAACTGGATCAAAGATCTAAATATAAAATCTAGAACCATAAAACTTATAGGGAATTGGCTGTAGCTCAATTGGTAGGGCTCTGGTTTACCACATGGGAGGCCCCGGGTTCGGTTCCTGGGGCCTTCTCAAGCAGGCAGGCCGCCTCAAGAAGGCAAGCTGCCATGGGCAGGGCAAGCCACCACGGGCAAGGGAAGCTGCCTTGGGCAAGGGCAAGCCACCGCAAGCAGGCAGGCTCCCGTGCGGTGAGCTGACTCGGCGGGATGCCGTAGCAGGGGGAGGCGAGCAGACACAGAAGAATGCAAAAGCAATGAACACAACAAGAACAAGCAGCAAGGGGAGGGGGGATATATAATAAATAAATAAATAAATCTTTAAAAAAAATTATAGAAGAAAATGCAGGGATACTTCTTTAAGACCTGGTGGTAGGTGGTGCTCTCTTAAACCTTACACACAAATTACAGGCAATGAAAGAAAAAATAGATAAATGGGACCTCCTCAAACTTAAATGCTTTTGTACTTCAAAGTACGTTGTCAAGAAGGTGAAAGGAAGCCTACTCAATGGGAGAAAACTTTTGGAAACCATATATCCAATACGGGTTTTATTTCCATGCTATATAAAGAGATCATACAACTCAACAATAAAAGGGCAAACAATCCAATTTAAAAATGGGCAAAAGACTTAAAATAGACCTTTTTTTCAAAATGGAAATACAAATGGCAAAAAAAAAAAATCACATGAAAAAATGTTCAATATCTCTAGCTATTAGGGAACTACAAATGAAAGCTACAATGAAATATCATCGTACACTTCATAGAATGGCCTTTTTTTTAAACTCAGTAAACAAGTGCTGGAAAGGATGTGGAGAAATAGGAACCTATGCAGAATAGTGCAGCCTCTGTGGAAGATAGTTTGGCGGTTCCTCAGAAAGCTAAATATAGAACTACCATATGATCCAGCAATCCCACTATGAGGCATATATCCAGAAGAACTGAAAACAGGGACGTGAACAGACATTTGAGCACCAATGTCCATAATGACATTATTCACAATTGCCAAAAGATGGAAACAACTAAAGCGTCCATCAACCAATGAATGGATAAACAAAATGTGGTATGTACATACAATGGAATACCATGCTGTGGTAACAAGAAACAAAATTGGGACACATATGACAACACAGATGAACCTTGAAGACATTATGCTGAGTGAAATAAGTTAGACACGAAAGGACAAATAATATATGGTCTCACTGATTGAACCAAATACGAAGAATAAAATAGGCAGTTAAAATCTAGAGTATAGGTCACTAGGAGATAGAATGAGGACTGAGAAAGTGTACTGATGCTTAATATATGCAGAATTTTTAATTAGCTTGACTGTAAAAGTGTGGAAATGGATAGAGTTGATGGTAACACATTATAGTGAGTATAACTAACATGGCTTGTGTATAAATGGGATTGTGGCTGAAAGAGGTAATCTAGGGACATAAAAGTCAAGTGAAAGAAAGTTGGAGAATAATCTAAGACCGAATAACAGTGAACTCAGAGGTGGATGAGGAGTGTGGTTAATAGTACAAATACAAGAATGTTCTTCTATGAACTAGAACAATCGTTCATGACTATTTCAAGGTGGTATGAATATGGTGATGCAAGGAAAAAATACAATTAATGTAGCTTATGGACTATAGTTGAGAGCAATATTGTAATATTCATGCATCAATGTCAAAGAAGATACTATATCAATGTTAATGTTCAATAATAGGGTGGTATGAGATTTTTTCCATTGGACTTAGGAAAACATTAAAAAATTTACTCAGACAATTGCACAATTCTGTGATGAAAGTGAGAGTCACTGAGTGTACAATTTGGATAGATGGTACAAGGCATAGAACTGTATAATACAGTGAACCATGTGGTGGAAGATTGACTGTTAAGGGTAAAAATATGAGAGCATGATAACAAATGTAAAATACTAATACATGGTGTGAATAATAAAGGGGTATGTGGAACAAATATACCAAATGTAAGCTATGGACCATAGTTTGCAGTTATATTTTGATGTTCTGGCATAATCTGTAACAAATATTCCACAACAATGCAAGGTGTTGGTGGAGGGGTAATGTATGGGAATTCTGCATGTTAAGCATGACTGTTCTGTTAGCTCACAACTTTAATAAAAATTAATGGAAAATTTTTTAAAAACTTGCATTTGAATCACTTAGGAATGCGGTTATAATGCAGATACTGATTCAGTATGTCTGGTATTGGGTCTGAGATTCTGCACTTCAAACACGCTTCCAGGTGATGCCAATGTTGAGTATCTTCCTACCATAATTTTTTTAGGGGGCTCAAGAAACAAGCAGGCACAATTTAAGTGATTGGAACAGTCAGCCCTAACAGATTCTTGGATCTAAAGGCAGGATAGTTCCATAGTGGAGATAGATATATTGGGCTACCAGAGTTGGGAGTCATAAATATCATTTCTCTCAAGGATATTGTTTGAAAAATTCAGGTATTAGGAAATCAAAGATATGGAGTGACCAAATGGTTCCTCCTACTTGCCTAAATCACTTTAGAGAAAACCTTGTGATGGCAGACAAGCTAAAAGGAGAACCAACATAAAGGGGGGCAGAGGCATGAAGGAATGACCCACAACTCCTAACACCAGTACTCTTAAGCCTTCTAACAGTAGGGCAAGAGCATGTGTCTCTGACTATGATATGAATTAATCAAGAGCACATTGCAAGTAGCCAACCACAAGACAACAAATTAACTGAAGACATAACCACCCCTGAGTATTTCCTGGTATCATCTGGCATCACTTCTCAATTCTACCTAGTTCATTTCCCCCTTCCTTTCCTTTTGCATCCTCATTCTAACTTCTCTATATACTTGATTTAGTTCAGTGAATAAACTGGGCCAGCTGACATCCACATCCTTGAGATATCAATATCAAAGCATATGTACCCTTCTTGCTAGATTCCATCAGGGCTGATGTGAAGGCAGGGTGATGAAAGAGGTAAAATTTACTGGGGCAGTTACTCTGGATGGGTGCAGGCATAGCAATACAGATTCTGCAAAAATGTTCTTTAGTCAAAGTACTTTGGATGGCAAGCCAGAAAATTATTTGACTAGCATTTGACTCCCATTTAGAAGACTTTATTTTGTAGTCTTAAATACTAAATGATTCTCATTGGTGATTATACATCAGATCCATATTTGGAGATATAAATAGAGATTTCTGGACTTCATGTAGCACCTTTTGAATCAGAACCAAAAAGCTTTGGGGTAGGTCAGCTCTATGTTGAAAAGGCGCTATGGGTAATTCTGGAAAGCAACCAAAACATGACCAGTGTACATTTTCTCTGTGAAATCTATGTTCTAATGCGTATCATGACAGTTTCTAAAAGTTGGTCTTAAAATACTCACATCAAATTGGAAAAGAAGCCATGAAGGGTATCAAAGGCATATTTAGTTTCCCCAAGAAAATACATTTATGAGCACATGAGAACTTTATTTTTCATATTGCTCCATGTCTTAAATATCTAGTATGTACTTCAGTTACCTGCCAATCAAGGGGTCTATGTCCAACACCTGCTTCACACATGGTATAACTATAGTATTTAATGACTCATTTTGGTGTTTTTGTTTTTTTTTAAATAACTTCCTTATGCTAAGTAAATAGAAAAGTGAACATATGAACTTTGGCACTTCTTAAAAGAGACCTGGTATTTCTAAATATTGCTATATTTCTGGAAGAAAGCCTAGCTTACAAGAAAGTTTTCTAGGCAAAACTAGAGCTTGAATAACACAGTTTAAATTGATTACTTAGAATTAACTGAGCCAGAAGAAAAACAAGCATTGGAGGTGATAGTTATAGCTAAAGATTGAACCTGGGTAATAATATCCACACTGTTTCTATTTACACTTTGGTTTATGGAATGGCTTAAATCAGAGATTCAGCCTTAATAAGAGCAGACAGTGGTCAATATGTAGTAATTTGGCATTTCAAAAGTAATCAGATAGTCTTATTTTTCACTAGACTACATACTTTTTAATTCAGAAACCTTAAGGAAAGAAAAATCTTAAATTGGCTGTCTTGGAACAGAGGCCTCTCAACAATTTCATGAAAAAGATTTTAAATGCATCTTTCTAGTGATTTAATATGTGACCCATAGCATGACTCAAAGACTGGAATAATTCTGGGCCACTTTTCTAATAACTTAAGTTGAGGAAAGAGTGACTTTTTTCACATGCCAATTAATTAATACGTAGGCAGGAGCTAACACAGAACAAAGCAACGTTTGCTAACGCCAAATGGGCATAATAGTGGTGCCCACAGTGTTGAACAAGGTTTCGTGAGATGGCACACATACAGCCCTGACAGCAGCCCATAGCATGTAGAAAGGGCTAAATAAGTGAGAAAAGGGCTCGTAGATGAGCATGGTGGTGCATCTAGAGAGTAAGCTAGGAGTTGAGGAGTCTTTACTCTTTGACGTCACATACCAAAATATCATCTACATACTTCCTGCAATAAAACTTCACAGGATCTTATTTATTTTATTATTTTAAAATAACCTTCCTCTTTCATTGGTACAAAGAATGTTAGTGTGTCCTTCAGGTGTCCTATACCTTCAATGGCACATTTTTCTTAACACTCTTTACCCAATATTTTTGATGAGCTATAGCCTGCTCTTCAATAGCTTATTAAAGAGGAAATCACACCTGATGGTTGGTTACTTTGCTAGACCATGGTGTTAATGACATAGCAGATAGATTTGCCCAGGAAAAAAGCTCACCTCTACTGCTACAGCTTATCTTGAAATGTGTGTCTGGCTCCAAAATACTGGGATTGAGCAAGAGTATGTAGGTGGCTCAGCAACATACTATTAAAAGCCAAAGAAACGAAGTAGACAGAGGATCAGGTCCTCCATCTCTGAATATGAACAATGATACCTATAGAGCCAAAAGTGCTACAATTCTGTTGGTAGGACTAATTGCATTTTCTGTAGGGAATTTTACAACTCAAAAATTATCTCTTCTCCATTATTTTATTTCACCCTCTCACAAACCTGTAATGTTGACAAGGCAGCTACCACTATCTCCAATTGAAAGGTGAGTAAAATGAAAATCAGAGAATTTACATTATTTTTCCTGGGTTAACTGAGTTTACAAGCAGCAGAACCAGAACTTGAAAACGGGCCTTTTGCTTCTAGTCCAATGTTCTCCTTTTATCACTTGCTTTCATGTAAAATGACTGGGACTGAACGTTTTACTCTTATATACTGGGTGCTGACATATGTTATAACTTCATAGAATTGGAAAGCCTGTGTGTGTGTGTAAGTATACTTGTGTCATTTGTGTAAGGTCATAAACACAGGGCCTTAAAGGCAACAGGCAGAATCAAAACTGGGTTTCTGTTTCCCAGGCCTGATGCTGTATAAAGTAACAGTAAATTCTTACATCTCAAATTTCAGCAGGTGTATTCATGAATTCCTTAACACTCTCTGTAGTTAGTGCTCATGCAGCTAAAATTTATAAAAAGCAGTGTTCTAAAAGACTTCATTGCAAGTTTCAGTCTTCTCATTAGTTTTTTTTTTAAACTATCTCCCTTTGTCATGGATTGTACTATCTCCCTTAGATATCCCTGCAGCACCTAAGCAAATTTCTAAGGACATAAAAATTCCCTTGTCACTTAGTGGGGAGAAGCAGGTTATTGAAAGGTAGGTATTCCCCTATATCCAGGAAATCTTGGCCCCAACTTCAACACCATCCTTACACATCTGCATTTAAGAATTTTTTTCCATAAAATATTTTGTACCTGGAAAGTAGAGCTCTTATCCTACCCATACTTTTGATATAATCATTTCCCTTTATTTTTCTTCCTTGCCTCAATTTTATGTCATTCACCTCTTTCCACTCAAGTTCTAGTTGAGTGAAAATGATTATTCACAGCAAGGAAAGCCCCATTGCTAAAATTAAACTATAAGCAGCCGTGATAGCAGAAACCAAGTCCTCCCTCTCTTCTCTGGCATTTTGTTGTCAAGATTCATACCTGTCAGTTTCTTTTTTTTTTTCTTTCACTTTTTTCAATCGAATTTGGCCTACATTGCTATTACATAAATCTCCATTTCACCAAAATAAAGTTAACATCATAATTCCTTTATTTATATCCAAATCATGGGCGAAGTGGCATAAACTGGCTGGTATTGCCTCCCAGAGATTAAGGGCCTGCAGGACCCCTGGCTGGCTTTTCTTTTGGAAGAAGCAGGGCATTTTAGAGAGGATTGATAGAGGTAGTGGAAGAAGTGTAACCATTAACCCTTCTAATTCTAAGGATATTTTCAACTAAATCTTTAGTTAAAAAATTTCATTACATGCTATTTTCACTAGGCCTGAATTGGACTTTAAAAGGATTTTATTTGGACAAAAAAAAGGCTTATAAGAATGGGAATAATTATAACTTTAATAATAATTAGAACTCTAATTCCAAATGTATCCTTTAGTCATTTTTAAAAGGCACAGACCATGGGACTGTAAAACACAGTGAACCATGTGGTGGAAGATGGGCTGTGGTTAACAGTACAAATATGAGAGTGTTCTCTCATGAACTCTAACAAATGTACAATACTAATACATAGTGTTAATAATAGGGGGTGTATGGAAAAAATACACCAAATGTACACTATGGACCATAGTCAGCGGTACTAGTCTGATGATCTTTCATAACCTCTAACAAATGTTCCACAACAATGTAAAGTGTTGGTGGAGGAGTGATGTATGGGAATTCTGCACATTATGCATGATTGTTTTGTAAGCTCACAACTTCTCTAATAAAAAAAAAATTAAAAGGCACAGACCTAATCTCTCAAATGTCACCAATAAAGTACCCTGGCAGCTTTCCAAAGGCAAGTGGCATTGTAAGCAATATCCATGTAAATTTATAGACACTTCAGCAGATCTAATTTAAACTTCTAAAACTGAAGTCACACCTTTACACGCAGGTAGACTTTCAAAGTCTTCAAATAAATACTTTACTTATAAAACAAAAACTGAAGTTTTACAACAATGACAGCAAAGTTGATTCTCAAACCTGGCCCTAAATAGTATATGTAAAAACAGTATAAATCACGGCATTATGATAACACGGCAGAAGCCCCAACAGCACAGTGAACAGGAGAATATGACAGGATTGAAAACTAGCTGACCTGGGCTTCAACGGCCAAAGAGAACGTCAACCTTCCTGTCCCGCAATCTTCAATGCCCCCAATGGCTACTCTTTCTCTGGCTTCACGTAACCTTCCAGTTAAGTCTTGTAAAAATGACTCTTCACACCTGTATCAATTTCCTAGCGCTGCCTAACAAATTACCACAGACAGATGGCTTCAATCAACATATCTTTATTCTCTCACACAGGGATTCTTAACAAGGGGTCTGTGAGCTTGAATTGAAATTCAAAAAAACCTTATTCTTGTGGGGACGTGTTGGTGCAGGTGTGATGTATTTATTAAATAATACACAGTATCATGTGGACTTCGTAAGGGGTCCGTGGTTTTCACCTGACTGGCAAAGGGTTTTTTGGGGAAAAAAAAAGATTAAGAACCCCTGCTCTCACAGTTCTGGAGGCTAGAAGTCTGAAATAGATGTGTCCGCAGGGCATTCATCCCTTCAAGGTTTCCAGGGAAGAGTCCTTCCTTGCCTTCCCACCGGTGGCCAAGATCCTTGGTGTTCCTTGGCTTTCAGCTACATCACTACAATTTCTGCCCTATCTCCACATGGCTGTCTTCCCTGTGTGTGTGTGTCTGTGTCTATGTATCCAAGTTTCTCTCCTCCTAAAAGGGCACCATCATATTGAATTTAGGGACCACCCTAATGCAGCATGAACTCATCTTAACTGGATTATATCTGCAAAGTCTGTTTTTCCAAATAAGGTCGCATTCACAGGTTCCAGAGGACATGAATTTGGGGGACACACACCTTTTATTTTCTAGTTCTCTCAGACGATAAGCTCTCTGAAAGCAGGGATCATATCTTGTGTTTACTTAATGCCCAGAGAGATTATTTTTAATCTCTACTTCAGCAGTTGTGGCAGATTGTTTTTCCCAAATACTGCTGTGCCAATGTATATCCCAGCCCAGCTACTCTTCTTACCCATGACAGTGACACCCCTTCAGAGAGATGGGATCTATGTCCACTCCTATCTCCTACCTGCCCTCTACCTGAGAGGACTCTTATAAATGCTTTAATCAGTGGAATATGGCAGAAGTGACAGTGGGAGACTTCTGAGGCCAGGCCATAAAAAACATAAAAAGATTGCCTTGGTCCCTTGTTCTCTTTCTGGAGAGAGACCCACAAAGAGGGAAAATGAGAACCCTAGCCAAGAGCTGGCACCAATTTGCCACATGAGTGAAGTACCTTGGAAATGGATCCTCTAGCCCCAGTTAAGCCTTCAGATAGCCACTGCCCCAGCCAACACCTAGCTGCAATCTCATGAGCACCCAGTTAAGCCCTTTACAAATTCCTGACCCAAAGAAACTGTGGGAAATAATAAATTAGTATTGCTGTTTGAACCCACAAAGTTTTTCTTTTTTTACAAAGCAAAGAATAATTAATAAAGTGGCATAAGACTTTAAAAAATAAAATCTAATAGATATCCTTAATATATAAAATATATTTATAAAACACTATATTATGTTGAAAACCACATAGTATTTAGCAAAGTGCCTTGCAATAGCATGGATTACATTGTTTTTTCAAACATGAAAGTATATTTCCAGAGTTTTAAAAGTATATTTCCTTTTGTAGTCATTTAAGTAACTTATTTTCAAATAGAATGATGGACTTAGAAATGTCACTCTTACAGCTCCTGTATGTCAGAGGAGAAAATATGTGGGAAATATTTTCCTCATTAAAATCATGATGGATAATTATGAGAGGGGAAGAAGCCCCTAACGACCATGGGATATAACCACTAACATCTATTCCCAATATAAAACATAACATATAAGACTCAGCTTGTGTCAATAGCAAGTTTCTGAAAGGTGGAAAAGAAGTTTATCCAAAAAGAAAGCCATAAAGGATTTTACAGATGAAAATCAATAAGAGGTCCCTCAACTGAATGTCCATCATTGACACAGAGTTGACAGGTGGAGGGACTTTGCCAAAAGGCTTCAGAAAGCAGTGTGCTGTCACTTTAGTTGCTGCTCTATCTTTATGTGTTTGAGTTATCATCAACAGTGAGTATTTCCAACAGAAGATGAGCGAGCTGAAACAGAAGCTGCTTCCCCTCACTGCAAATTTGAGCAAGGTTAAATCAATCAATAATGCTTCTTGGATCATGGACTTTTGTAATAGAATTCACTTTAACCCAAAGGGCATAGATCCCTCCAACAGTCTCCAGAAAAAGACCACTATAACCTAAAAAGTCGCTTGTCTCCTTGCCATGACTTGAAGATCTCTCTCTCATTCTACACTTTCCTCACCATCTGCCATGTATATAAATATACATTATACTGCTTGCTAAGTGCCATTCTAATACAGAGCAGGCTAATTCAATTCCGCAAATATTTATCTAGTGCCTGCCATTTCTACGCACTGTGCTACATGCTGGGGCACAGAGACAATTAAAAGACTCTTTCCTTAACAACCATTTATAGAGTATGTACCACACACTAGGTGCTATGGGCACAGTGGTGAATAAGAAAGAATAAGGGCTTCTGCCTTTAAGGAATTTAAAGCCTAATGGGGGAGGCATATACAAGCACAGAAATTTCCAATTATAGAGCAACAGTGCAGCGACATGGGTATGCACAGGGTACAACAGTATAATGGGAATCCCAGAAATTTTCTCTTAGAATAGCTGACTAGGGGGGAAAGACATCTGAATCTCTATCTATACTTTACAGTGAAAAGTGCAATTAGAGACATATATGCAAGATATGGAAGTTGACCAGAGGAAGGGTAGAGTGGGAAATGTCAAGAGAAGAGACCACAGACGACACTTGAGTTGGGTGTTAAAGTAGAAATAGTATTTCACCAGGCAGAAGAGGCAGAGGAGAGGGAATGGAGAAGGCATTCTAGGTGGCAGGGCAGAGGCATGAAATTGTAGCCTCTTTTACTCAGAAAACCAAGAGGAGTGTAGGGCTAGTAGCTCTAAAGCATGATTTATTCTGCTTGAAAACAGTCTTTCATGG
>PVKH010024203.1:0-13677 GCA_004027955.1 Chaetophractus vellerosus
TCCGTGAACGGACACAGAGACCGCCCACAAGCGGGGAAAGCCGCGCCTGCGCAGTGACCACTCTCGGCGTGTCGCCACAGTGGGGGGAAGGGGAGATATGTAATAAAATAAATAAATCTTGAAAAAAAAAAAGTAATGTAATATTTTGCAGCAATGGCAAGGGACAATACTAAGGGGCAACAAAACTATGGGATTTTTCCTTTTGGAGTAATGATGACATTCTAAAATTGACTGAGGTGATGACAGCACAACTCAGTGATGAAAGTGAGAGCCACTGAGTGTGCACTTTGAAAGGATTTTACAAAGCACAGGACTGTATAACACAGGGAATCCAGTGGTGGAAGATGGACTGGTTAGCAGGACCAATATGAGAACATTTCTTCCTGAATGATAACAAATATATAGTACTAATGTAAGGTGTTAATAATAGGGTGTGTTGGGAGGAAAATACACCATAATAGTAATATTTTGATAATGCTCTTTCATAATTTGTAACAAATGTTTCACAACAATGCAAGTTGTTGGTGATGGGGAGATGTATGTGAGCCTTGTATGACGATATGCGTGTTTATAAATTCACAAATTTTACTATACATTTATAATTTATGTATGTTCATGTATGAATGATGTGCTTCAATAAAATTCATTTAAAAATATATGGCGAGAATAAATATGGAAAAGTAATTGCTACAACAGGACCTGTGAGACTCACCCATGACTTGATGGCTAACTAATTGCCCCAACATTATTGGAGCAATCTATCCTTTCCCCCAGGGACCTGAAAAGCCATCGCTATCATATATCATGGGTCATGTTTGCATACGTACATGACTACTCTGTTTCAATGGTCTATTTCTCTATCCCTGCAAAACTATCAAACGGCTTTAAATACATAATTTAAAGTAAGTTTAATGTCTAGAAAGTTGTATTTCTCCACATTTAGTTCTAGGTAAATTTTGGTCATTATCTCTTAAATATTGTTTCTCTATCACCACTATCCTCCACCTGCTTCATTCTCCATGTTCCTTTCTGCAGGGAATCAGCTAAGCTCAATATCCAGCTTTTGTATTCTCCCTTCTATGTTTCATCTCCTTGTCTCTCCTGGCTATGTTCTGAGATTTTTTTTAGATCTACTATGTTGACCATTATTTTTATCTTAAAATGCTGCTTAACAAGTTCATTGAAAACATAATGTCAACTGTCTCATTTTCTATTTCTATAAATTTTATTTGGTGATATTTCTTGGTCAGTTTTTAAATAATTTATTATTACTTATAGTTTCCATTTTCTCTTTTATTTTAGAAACATATTAAGTATAGATTTCTATTATCTATCTGTTAACTCCTAGACCTAAATTTATTTAACTGGCTTTTTATTCTAAGTTTTCCTATGCAAGTAAGAGAAGTAAAGAAGGTCTGTTATTGTGTGGGCACCATTATTAGGGGGAAAAAATTAAATGATAACTTTTACAATGGTGTCATTAATTGCTTCAAATAGAAATTAAATTAATTTTAATTACGGTTTGAAATTTTAAGCAATTCATGGAATCAAAATGAAGCTTTTGGATATTTACTTTGTGAAGGGTGAAATGGTATTGCAAAATCAGATAAATCACTCAATATTTAATTTTTTTCAAAAAATTGTATTGGAAATACAAAGCTAGAAACAAGCTTTGGTGAAAAACAGCATCATGACAAAAATGATGTTCTTATTGTATTAAGAAACCTCTGGGGCAGAAATGCACTTGAATTCATTGCTATAAAAAATATAATTTATAATTGTGTCCAAACCAGCCAAACTATTCTACCAATAAAAATGAAATCTATACATGTTACAACTATTTTATATATAGACATGTACCATAGCTAAACTACAAAATGTGTATGCTGAAACTGATGTTAAATCATATATATTTATATATGCCTGTACTTATATATACATGTGTGTGTGTCAGCATGGCAGAATACACTTCCTTTATTTGCCAAGATCAACTAATCAATCAGAAGGGACTGAGACCTTTAAAGAACTCCTTATAAAATTGATCTGGTCATCTACAAAGGTATTGAACTATATTATATTAATATACAATTTGGTTGCATATTGTTTACTCTGCTGGAGAATTAATCAAACTATTCAGTGACTGAATCTCCAAAGTTTTATGCTTTAGCAAAGTATAATTTTTGAAAACAAACCCTGCAAAAACAGAAATCCACTAAAATTTACCTCAAATAAAGGATTAACTGAACATATAAAATAATAAGAGCTCAAATGTTACAGAAAAGATGATTTTCTTTAGCAGCACTTTGTAATATCTCAATCTTCAGAAAAAGTCTTTAGAAGTAATGACTATGTTTAATTAAATAATTTATGATATAATGAACTTTAATTTATCTTTAAGGAAGTTTAATGTAGTGTGTTATATAAAGTATTTGTGAAAGAAAAGTTATCTGGAAGGGTAAAATTTTTTAAAAATCTGTGAAAATACCTGGGCTGAAATAGTTGCACATTTCAATATGAAAAATGGAATTGAAATGTTCTCCACTTGGCAGAACTTTTTTTTCACCCTTAGCTCACCAGTTGTCTCAGCATCTGAAAGATGTGGTCTACAAGTAGTGGAAATTTTCAAATTATTTTATAAATTGTGGCTATGATGAAGATTGCAGGTGACTTTCTTAAAACAGTTTAAAATATACAGCAACTTATTTTTAAGTTACAATCTTCGGAAAAATCTCCCCGACCTAGCATTAGAAGCAACATGCTAAGGAGCTGAGAGGTCAGAATGTTTGTTGAAGTTCATTTCTGCCATCAAAGACAAGTGAAATCATAAGGAATGTGAAATGTAGATGGTATACAGTAAGCACAGTTAGCAAACTAGGTAGAGATTGTGGGGCATGTATAGGTAAGCGGAGCATGAGTGTGGGACATAGAGGGGAGAACCCAGAGGACCATGTTCATACGACATTGGCTGTCTAGGAGGAGCTTGACATTTAGGAGGTCTTACATTAACTGGTGATAACCCCTGGGCAAAGTGCTTCTGCCCTAGATGAGAGATCAATGGACTAATGGCTCCAGCACCTTCCATCTCCTGAGCCCCTTCCCTCATCTTCAGCTCTGGTGTTTGTAGCCACATGGGCAGCATGGAAGGCTGCTGGGCAGCAAGACCAACCATGCGTGACAACCTGTGAGCTGCAGGATTCTGGTGGCTTCTCTTCGAGAAGGTTAAATGTAAGCCTCTCTAGAACATGCCAGGAAGGGAGGGCCAAGAAAGAAGAAAGAAGGGAAATCCAGAAGACTGGCTGTTCATGCAGAAGAGGTCAAGTTAATCTGGACAGTTCTAAATTTTAATCTGGAAGTGATGAACTTACCTTGGAGAAAATAAGTCATCTTCGTGATTGAGAAGTTGTAAAAGCTCAGGAGGAAGTTGAGCTTACTTACAAAACCATATGAGTCAGTTTTCATTATTCGGCACAGTTGGGGTTTATAAAGTCCTCAGGAACATTGAATTAGCGAATAATGAACCATGGCTCCTAGGGAAAAGCAGGGTTTATATTCCTGCGAGCCTCTGGTAGCAATGTTTTCATCAACTGATCAATACATAACCTTGTTTTATGTGTGTTTCTGTTAAAGGCACCTTATTTGATATACATTGTTGATTTATTAACAGTGAACTCACAGCTAGCAGCGCTATAACTCATGCCTGAACAAAGCTTATCTAATACATGCATTTTTCCCCATAAAAGGCATCACAGACTTCTCGCACTTAGTAACAATAGACAGTCCTTTAGCATGGTGCTTGGGAGCCATGTTAAATAGCAAAATTGCCAAACAAAAACACAAAAATGTGAAAAACATGGCACTAAATTTACTGCAAAAAGGACACTTATTTATAAAATGAGAACAGAAAAACTAGGGAAGTCCATGGCATTTTTGGACCTCAACTGGGAACATGCTTATTGGGAAACTCAAATTTCTTTTAGCACTGCCCATATCACCAAATGAGAACATAAGTGAAGCATGTATTCATTTTGGGGTTACAAATAAACCGTTGTGAGGTGGCAATTTAGCAAATATGGAATCAGCGAGTAAGGAATATTAACTGTACATAGGTATGCCAATCTAGGTTTTGATTGTGAATTCCAATCCTACAGTGTGTATCTTAGTAAATGCACCAAAAATAATATAGATTATCTTTTATGGTGTGGGGATTGCAGGTTATGTTTATTTTTTGATACATTGACATTTTCAATTTATCTACTATGTAAATGAAATGTGGAGCAATGAAAAAAGCAATGTTATTCTAAAAATTAAAACTATAAATATAGAGTGGGAAGATGGCATCGTTTTAGGTGGGCACTCACCATCTCTTGGGCAGAGGATGGCTGAGTGGGGACAGGAACCTGCCTGGGTGGTCTGTTCTGGGAGCCAGTGGAGGGAGAATCTTGGAGACATTAATCTGGAGGGAGCTGGATAGAGAGGCGGACTGCTCAATATAAAATCAGAACATCAAAAAAGCAAGGAAATAAAACAAGAAGAAGAAAGTGTCAAAGAGAAAACTTAACGCACACACAGAACCACCAGCTAAATAAAACTCTAGAGCAGAGAGAGAAGCTAATCAACTGAATAAATCTATCAAGATAAAATGATGACCAGAGGGCAACAAAAAATTACAAGCCATACTGAGAAACAGGAAGACATGGACCATTCCAATGAACAAACTAAAAACAAGGAAGAAATGAAGAACATCGAACAACTAATCAAAGCTCTCCAAACAAATATCATGGAGCAACTTAATGAAGTGAAGGAAGAGATTAAGGATATAAAGAAGACACTGGGAGAACATACTGAAGAAATTGTAAACATACATAAAAAGATAACGGATATGATGATCAAGAATGGCACAATCCAAGAAACAAAAAGACAATGGATTCACATAACAGGAGATTTAAACAGGCAGAAGAAAGAATTAGTGATGTGGAGGACAGTACATCTGAAATCAAACAAATAGTAGAACAGATAGATAAAAGGATGGAAAAAAATCCAGCAGGGACTCACCTATTTAACTGATAACACAAAATGCACAAACATACACATTATAGGCATCCCAGAAGGAGAAGAGAAGGGAAAGGGAACAGAAGGAGTGTTGTAGGAAATAATTGCTGAAAACTTCCCAACCCTATTGAGGGAGATGGATGTACATGCCCAGGGAGCACAGCACACCCCAAACAGAATAAATCTGAACAGGCTAACTCTGAGACATATACTTGTCAAAATGTCCAATGCTCAAGACAAAGAGAAAATACTCACGGCAGCAAGAGAAAGAGAACCATCACATACAAGGGAAATACAATAAGATTTAGTGCTGATTTCTCAGCTGAAACCATGGAGACAAGAAGACAGTGGTATGACATAGTCAAGGTACTAAAAGAAAAAAAACTTCCAGCCATGAATTCTCTATCCAGCAAAGCTGGCATTCAAAAAATGACGGAGAGTTCCAAAAATTCACAGATAAACAGAAATTAAGAGAATATGCCAATAAAAAGCCTGCACTTCAAGAAATACTAAAGGAAGTTCTACAGGTTGAAAGGAAAAAACAGGGGAGAGAGTGTGAGGAGAGTATAAGAACAATGAAAAAGACAAAAAGAGAAATAAAAACAACATATGACATACATGAACCCAAAGAAAATATGCCTGATGTAAGAAATTCATTGGGGGTAATAACACTAAATGTTAATGGTTTAAACTCACCAATCAAGAGACACAGATTGGCAGAATGGATACAGAAATATGACCCATCTATATGTTGTCTACAGGAAACCCACCTTAGACACAGGGATTCAAGGAGGCTGTAAGTGAATGGCTGGAAAACAATTTTACAAGCAAACAACCAAAAAAGGGCAGGAGTAGCTATCCTAATATTGGACAGAATATACTTCAAATGCAAAACTATTGTAAGAGACAAAGATGGACACTATATATTAGTAAAAGGGGTGATCTTTCAAGAAGAGAGAACAATCGTAAACATTTATGCTTCAGAGTGTTGTTTTGCAGGGCATTTGGGACAGGGCACATCTGGAGCAGGTTTCTAGGGAGTGTGGAGTGTTCATCCTGACATAATATGTTGTTATCAGTGGGTGGAGACCCATACAATGAGAGGGAAGGAGATGGACTCCCTGTTTTTTGGAGGACCTATTTACTCAGAAAAAACAAGTGGGCATCTCTTAAGAGCAAGGGTGCTTCCCAAGAGTGGAGGACAAACCAGTGGGTCAAGACCCCTTGTTTTATGTAACTATGAATACTGACATCCAAAGAGTCAAGCCAGGGGGTGGTTGTGGGCCCTGGGGAGATGGGGAGGGAGGAACAGAATAGCTCAAACAGGGGGTATTTAGTGGTCAGTGGCAATGTTTTACATTACCTTACAGTGATGGAAAAAGGACATGGTAAATATCATCAAAATTTAGAAAAGTGTTCGATCTAAGATGTAAACCATACTGTGAACCACTGACAATGTTTAGTAGTGATGTTTCACTATCTGCATATTAGTTATAGCAATGCTACCATCCACATACAAAAAGGTTTTAATATGGGGTGAGGAATGGGGGAGGAGGCTAGGTATATGAGAATGCCTTGTATTCTGTGTGTGACTTTGCTGTGACCTAAAACTTCTTTGAAAATTAAATGAAAAATAGTGTGACACTGGGGAGTGAGAGGAGGAAGGTGCCATGGAACAGACTGGACACCAGATATTGCATTGATAAAAGGTAAAATGTCAAAAAAATTTTTTTCTTTTTTCTTTTTAAAATTTTCCACATTTTTAAAATAACCCAATCCTTTTATTTTATTTTATTTTTAGTTTTATTTTTTAAGTTTTCACGTATTTTATCTCTTACATTTAAACATCATTTTTATTTCATTTTCCTATTAATTGTATTTGGCGATTGTATTGGCTTCATCTTTGAAGAAGCTTTGGATCACAGAAGGGTTACAACTGGGGCAGGAGAGGATCATTGGTGGGGGGTGTCAGGGATTGGGGGTGCATGGGAGGAAGTTCACCTGAAGGTACATAAAAGGTATATAAAATTGTTCAAAGTCTCATGGGGCATGGTCACAGTGGGTGGAGAATCACTCAATAAATGAGAGAATACCGAATTTCCATCCTGGAGAGCTCTGCCATATTCTTCAAGGGAGTAGCAACAGTCCCCCATGTGCAGGGGCAGTGTCTGGCAAAGGAGGAAGATCCGTTGATGGGCTCTTGTTTTTGATGACTAGACTTATTAGTCTTTGCTCTTGAAATTGCAACTTAGCCTATTGTTATGGGGTGCGTAAGAGTTGCCTCCTGAGAGCCTCCTTGCTCAAATGTGGCCTCTCTCTAAGCCAAACTCAGCATATGAATGCATTACTTTCATCCTAGCATGGTATGTGACCCCCAGGGATGAGCCTCCCTGGCAACAAGGGATTACTAACAAGTGCCAACAAGCAATATGACTGGAAAAAGACCTCGAATAAAATGGGGAAAAGGTAAAGACAAATGAGATCATAGGGCTAAGAGACTTCAAAGTGAGTTGGGAGGTCATCCCAGAGGCAGCGCTTATGCACATCTCAGTAGGACCTCATAGTATTCCAATGTGGATATCATCCCAAACATAGGGGCTCCTGAGGGCTCTGGAGATACCCAGATCCTATATCAAGGCAGATAGCCCCAGAGTTTGGTGCCTTATCAGTACGCTCTAATTTAGAATCCTTGCTCGTGAGAGTGACAGAGTCTGACCCAAATATGTCTTCCCTGCACATGGTCCATCTCTCCCTTCTATTCAAACCTATATGTGGTGCCAGAATTTGTAGGTTTACTTCCAGAAAGCAGAGTCTTTGGGCTGTCCATGTGCCAGATGGGTCAATGGACTCACTCAGGACACCTAATGGGGAGATGATGATGGAAACAGCTATCCCAGGGAATGGAGAGAGTATGCAGCTGCAGACCAGATAATACCATCCATCTTATCCATGGGATATAAGCCCCTTCTCACTTGGAGGTGGAGTGGACATCACCATCTCAGACTCCTCAGGATTGTGGGAAGAGCTATGGACTAGAGTGGACTTATTGGTATTCTGTTACAGACTTATTGTGATTCACGCAATGGAAGAAATTACAACATTAATGTGGAACCAGTGGCCACTGGATGCTTTGGGCGCAGTGAGAGGGAAAAGCAGTTGTAATACAAGGGTTTTTTTGGGACTTGGGAATTATCCTGAGTGACATTGCAATGACAGATATAGGCCATTTTATATCATCATATAACATGCAGAACTGCATTGGAGAGAGTGTGGACCACAATGTGAACTATGGTTCATGCTAAGTGGCAAAGCCCCAAAATGTGCCTATCTATTGCAGGTGATGTGCCACACTAATGAAGGATGTTTATGTGGGAGGTTGTGGGTGGTGTGGGAGGTGGGGCATATGGGAATCCCTATATTTTTTGTGTAACATTTATGTAATCTAAGTATCCTTAAAAAAATAAAAATAATAAAATAAAATAAAATAAAATAAAAAACTATACCAACACCTTAGCACTGTATTCCTTATCATGCCACACAGAAGTAGCACACATGGCAATTTTTCCCAGGTTATATTTGATCCATCTCTGGCTGACACCTTTGGTTGCTGGCCTTGTGTTTCCCTCTTCTTACTTGTCCTTTCAGTTTAGTGACCTATTTGATTGAGAGTCCTATAGTCTGACTATGATTGGAAGCCTTCCATGATACATGGGACTTTGTTTCTGAAATTAGAATCAGAAATCAACGGGCAAAAAGAAAGGGAAGCACGCTTGGGCAGAGGACAGGGATGAAAGAGTCTAGCTAGCAGTTATGTCAGCTCATGATTATTTTTCCTGAATGCTTCTCTGATAGTCTGGTGGCCACATACAAACTGCCCCAAAGCTTATTTCACTTTTCCCTAATGAAGTGATTGCTTTACTTTTGAGTTTATTAGTACTCCTTTTAACATTATGCCTCCTAAGCTCAGTGAAACTGAGGCCAAATTCATTCTGTATCATCAAATGGGAAACCATAACCCAGTGGTTCATCAGTGACTTTTGTGCTCTTCAAGTTTGTACCCTAATATTTGCTGGATCAAGATGGATAGATGACTTTGGTTCTCTGAAAAGAAATAACAATGTCAATGTCGCACTTGTTTTATGATAGAAAAGCTTTGTCATCATAGTTTTCACATGAAAGATATATTTGCCACTTCCCAAATGTCAACTCTAACAGAAAGGGGATACGAATGATATATATCTTTAGAGTCATCAGTCCTTAAGGTTAGGCCATGATGTGACATGGCTATTTGTCATGATAAAGTAAACACTTTTACTGATGTCTTGAAAATGTTTTTGATGTCTCCAAATACTGTGCTTAGTCTGAGTTTTTTCTGAATTATACAACACTTGATAGAATTTATCTTATAATGCCTCTTGTATAGTTAATTAAATGTTTACCAGGAAACACCTGAATTAAATATTTCACTGCAAAAGCAAAACGAATCAAGTCTTTCTATATATTTAAGCACAAATAAAATGAAACCTTCAACATAGCAAAAATAAAAAGTTATAATCTGGTAAAGAGGGTCTCAAATGACAGCAGCCTTGGCTCCTTTTTAAAAATAAATATAATTAGCAAAACTTTTGTTCCCATATAATAATTCAAAGGTATATGAAACATGGTGCCAATTTCCTTAAATAAACAAAATCATGATCAAAATTCAGTATTAAAGTAGTCATGAAATTAATATAGTGAAAACACAGATGTTATGAAAATCTCAATGGTTTGTCCTGAAATAAATTTTGAATGAAATTCAAGGCGTGACATCGGCTTTGTCCCATTTTGTTCTCGCCTTATTTTGCTCTCTTCTATAAAATATAGTTATAAATTATCTGTAGTTACATTGGATCACTTTCTACTCTTCTAAATAATTCTATTGTTGATTAAAAATAACCATTTTTTCTTCCTTATACAATGAATTCATCTCAGAAGGATGGGGATATTTATGTTTTATTTTCTTCTCTACCTTTGGCACCTAAATGAATTTAAATTTAGTTCTGCATAATATCCCAAACAGAATTTCACAAAGCAGATATTCTTTTTGGACATCAAGTTTGCAGGAATTTCAAATTGCTATACTTAAAATCTATAAAGAAAGGATGATGTTTTATTGTCCAACACGTGCCAGACCACTGCTGCTTCCTACCACAGCTCCTTGCTGCCTGAGTCCTAAGGCAAATACCAGGAACATGGAAACCTGTAATTGCAATTAAAACTCTGCAACCTAAGTATCATCATACTCCATGCAGCTGGATTCACATAAATGTGTGACTTGCCATTGAAATTTAGCAAATATTTCTCCTTTAGCTGCAACCTGAGAAACCTGTTTTCCCATCAACAGAAAGTCCCTCTCCCTGCTCTTTCCCCTTAGAGATGTCCAGATGAAGGCTTTGTTGGTAGAAAGTTTCACCAGGATGTTGAGAAGGTTTTTAGAAGGAAAATGTTGGCTTGACAGACTGGCCTGAGATCAGCAATTTTGGATTTAATGCATACATGAGGTTAAACACACAAGTATATTATAGTGTGGTTTGCATTAAAAACAACATTTGAAATGTTGCCTAGACAGAATATTACCAATTGCCTCTGCAATCTTCTACTCTTCATATGCTGGAAGTGATTTTTATTCATGAGCCCTAGGTTGCCATAGTAAACTGCATACTTGTTCCACGAGCTCCTGTATTGGACCTACTTTTCCTTTCCACTCTGGATCTGTAACTTCCTTGTCATGAGATAAGTTTAGTGACTAGAGGCACCACATGTGCCTGCTGTGGTCACTGGTGTCTGCACAACCCAGCAAGTCAGGAAACATCTCTGCGTGAAAGACAGAGCTTTGGTTAGCATCAAGGACACCACTAACTGATTACTAGGTTAAGTCCCGAGTCTTCATTACTTGAGGCAACTTTATATTAACTGCAAGTATAAAATATTGCATTTCCAAAAAACAATCGTGGTTGTACTGAGCCTGTCCCATGGGGGGCCAGGCACTGTTCTGAGTACTTGCCACAAAGTATTACTCTGATCCTGTCCCGAGAATGGCAAGGAGCTGTGTAAAGCAACAGCCTCCCGCTGGCCTCATACGGATACTCCAGACCAGAGAAAGATTCGGGCAAGTCCAGCTTGCTAGGAATAAGCATTTATTTAGGGACTTCTGGGGGTGCCTCATCTTTGGTGGCAGCAGGTGAGAGGGCACTTCCCAGGCTTGACATCTGCACTCACCACCAGAGGAGGGGGTCCATTCATGGGGCATACCTACCCACAGCTGGCGGGAAGCTGCCTTAGAAAGCAAGCAGTGCCTTGCCAAAGGCACATGACTCGACAGTTATTACCAAGGAACGTGGGGGATGCACGTGATGTTTACGGGAAACAGGTCCTAAAGGAACAGAAGTTTTCAGCAGGGCAGAAGTTATACCTTGGTGGACAGCTTCATTGAAATAGGGGTGATCAAATAGTTTGGTAGGCTTCTGGTAAAACGGGTTAATCATTCTAGTACAAGATCTGTTTTCAGTCACAAGATACAGGGGCTTGAGGTTTAACTATTCAGGAAAGCTGCTGCCGTTAGGAGTGGGGGAAAGAGCTGGAAAGGGTTGGGGATGGGGCTGCAAACTCATATATGCCACAGATCCTCATCCCCACCTTGAGTTACGGAGTTAACTGTCCCCTATTCACAGGTCGGCACCCTGAGGCTCAGCTGGGTTATATAACCTGCCCAAGGTGAAAGCTAATAAGTATCAGAGCCGGCATTTGCACTCAAGAAGTCAGGCTGCAGAGCAAGTGCCTAAACTTTTAGAGGATCCTTGCTGCCTCTTCATAGCTCTGCCTGTCCAATGGTGATAACACTTCATAGTTGCTGTGGGGGTCAAGAAATTAGTCCTTCCAAAGGCCACAGACAGGAGGACATTGTTCAGCTTTCTTTACTGCTTTTTCCTTCTTCTCTAATTCAGTGGAATTCTAGTTTTTGTTTTGGTAAACTATTTGTCTCATATTGGAATTTCACTTATAATGGTGGTGACTTCTGCTACTGTAATTGGGCTATTATTTTCAATGTATTATTTTCAAGTTGTGCCTAATGTTCATGTTTAGAAAAATGTGGCTTTTTTGAAAAACATAATATTTTTAAAGGATTGGAAGATTTAATTATGATTTTTAAAGATACTTTTGATTTCTGTGTTTTGCATCTCTGATATAATGAGATAATAAATATGAAACTGGTTTCAAATCATCACTATATATTCTACCTCTCAGTCACAGCAACCAGGAAAAGTGAGATTGAGTGCACAGACTGCTGACTCTCAGGGAACGTTCAAGGTTCAATGAGAAAGTGGTTTACTTTTGAATTGCTTGTGCAAGATAAGCATAAGGTACAGTTTATATCTAGGCAGCTGAATATAGCTACTTTTAGCCAGTGGAGGTTGATGTTGGATTTATATGCTTAAATCGAGTCTGGCAATAGTTGACTATCTTGGAAGTATTACGTGTTATTTTCCTATTTGAAAATATTCTTTCATATCAGCTTTTCTGTATTATAATTTCCTTAGTTAAGTGCTACTGCAGATATTGGAAAATAGTTTTCTTCAAATTTTTACATGATATATATATGCTGTTGTACCTTTTTTAATGTAAAAACTTTGTTGCTGAAAATTAGATAAAAAATTTAGGAATATAGTAAATATTTTAAGTTCATGAAACTACTTAAAGTCACTCATCAATGAAAATTTTAGAAATAAAATGTTGACCTCGTCATTTATAAGACTAAAATAAATACTATCACTATACACCATTGCTTATTCTTCCAGTTGTTTTTAATAGGATACAGTTTCAGCCCAGAGGTTTGTCTCTCTTTCCTCAGTCCTTACATTAAAATAACCCAAACAATATATATTTTTTCAGCCCTAAGGAAGCTTTAGAAAGCACAGAAGGTTGTCAACAGTAGCCCAAAATTGTTGAGACATTTTTGGATGATTAGATGCAGATAGTCTTACTCATGGGAAAAGCCAATCACCTGAAACAGGTGAAGGGTGTGTGAGTTTGGGAGATAAATGCATGGTTTTCTTGGGCACCCATAAGGCTTCAGAAGGACTTTGGGGAACGCATCATCCCTCTACGGAGAAACTGAAAGCAGCATCCAGGGCTTCACAATGTTGATTGGTGGTTGTCCTTCAACAGTTCGACCTGTGACAGGACATGCAGAGGGGGAGAGGAGCTGTGAGAGTTCACTTAAGCCGCCACAGCAGATCCAGCTGTACTGGTGGAAATGCACCATTTGAACCCTAAATTCCTCCCCAGAAGGAGGAGCCCTATCCGAGTGGCCCGTTACTTGTCACTTTAGGTGTCCTGCTGCTGCTTTGTCTTTGTCAGAGCAGCGGAGTTTTTGTTCTGCTGAATGCCCTGCGACTGACTTAGATATGGAGGTGCAAGTTGGATTTTACTGCCTAAAAGAAGAGGAAGAATCCGAGTTGGAGTGGAAGACCCATCTGGGAAGGACAGAGTGAGGAGAAATCAGAGAAGAGAGCAGCAGGCAAGGAAACAGGGCTGTGTTGAGATACTGGGGGGCCTCACCTCGGAAGAGCGACCAGGAAGACTCCTGCG
>PVKH010024204.1:0-13876 GCA_004027955.1 Chaetophractus vellerosus
CTCTAGTATTAAGATCTCATATTAGTTTGTATTACTTCAGTAGTGTTTCTAATCATAATATATTAAAATTGTCTCTTTGCACTCTTGTTTCCCTGAAGTGTTCCTAACTCCTTGAAGGCCAGAATTAGGTCTTAGTGACCTTTGCACTTACTATATCACTTGAGGGAAAAAAGAAAGAGAGGGAAGGAAAAAGAAAGTCAGATTCCAAAAGGCACCGAGCTACTCCGTAGTACTTCCTGGAAAGGGCCAGTCTGAGAATTTTAGTTGTGAGATCAGCTTTAGAAGCATGGTATGGTATGGTATGAACTCAATATTTTGCAAAAACTGGGATGTTGTAAAACTAATTCACTTCAGATAGGAACTCTGATTACCTTAAAACAACATCCATTAGAGATAAGATTGAAGTAATGTCAAGTTCCACGTGAGATATTCTAACATAATGGAGTATTTAAGTATAATTTAGAATCAGAATCAAGTATTCTCTAGATACTTTTCAATTTATCTGTTTTTTTTTTGTTTGGTTGGTTGTTTTTGGTTAGTTTGTTTAGTTAGTCTGGTCATTGTTCACTCCTTAATTTTTCCTTGGTTTCTTATTGAAAAATCAAATCCAAATTTACCTAGTTCAACTAATGGGAAGAAAAGTATTTCTCTAAAAGGGGTGATAAAATACTTTGTGACATGTATTTTGCATAAATAAACTTATTTTCTTATTTCAATAGTTAAGTGGTAAATATCTGTAATTTAGAGGCCTATGTACAAAGGCTCAGTGAAATCAAGAAACTTTTCTAAGGTCACTGAGCTAGTATATTGTAGAGGCAGAATTTAACTTCAGTGGGTTTTCCCTCTAACTGCTTCATGGATTGTAATATCGAATAGCAACAACTCAGAAATCCTTGAAGAGCTGAAATTACAGAGTGGGAAACCCAGAAAGGATAGAGAAGTGGCCATATGAGAATATTGATCAATCATCTGTTTGGTTTATTAAAATGATTACATTTTCAAATAGAAAGAAAACTAGTGATTTATTGTAACTGAAACAACATGGTTTTTGAAGTTAGTAAGATACGGAATTTAATGCTAAGTTGTCATTTACTAGTTGTGTGAAATTATTTTTGTTGAAAAACTTATCCATAACTTGATTTCCTCATTTTCAAATGGGGATACTAGTTGTTATATTGTGGGGTTGTTAGTGTTAAATGAGGTAAGATATGTGAAAGTACCACTCACATATTAGTGCTCAATAATTGTAATTTTATTTCATATTACATCATAGAACTACATTTTTGGACTTAGAATAAGGCCAAAACATTGTTTTTAGATGGTTTCTGAATTCTGTTCAAAGCCTTTCATTACACATATAACCAAGCCAGAAAATAAAATGAGTTCACAGCTTGTGTTTGAGAGGACAGAAAACACGAATCACTTCTATAAAAGATAGGCAAGAAATCACTTAAATTCAATTTAGAATAGATAATGAATTCAATTTGGGAACATTGCTTATTTTCTCTGAAAAAGTTACATATAAGTAAAATGAATCTAATAAATACACCATTCGCTTCAATATGGTCAAACTATTTTTGAATCAAACTCACCTGAATCAAATATCAGAAATTTTATAACTCATTGAACCAAGCAAGCTAGGACAATTATTTTTCATTTTCTACACATTCAATTTGTGTGTTTGAATCCCTTTCCCCCTACAACTAAAATTCCCATTTACCTAGTCCCAAATCCATTTATCATATTTACAGAGTATATTCAGTATATATATTCAATGCATCAGCAATACATGGTTTATATAATCATTTGTGTATATATGTAAAAAATTTGGAAGTTGAAGTTAGAATAACTGTCTATTAGTTGAACAAGTCACTTTAACTTTTAAAGTCACATTTTTCTTATATGGTGAATAAGCACAATAATATTATTTAGATTGGAGAGTATGGGGATTAAATTAGAATACTTGAGAAAATCAATTTATCAGCTGAAAAAATATATTTGTCTGCATAGCTGTTACTTTTTATTGTTCATTTTTAATCTGTTGCTGTTCATGGAAATTTTTTTCTTATGATTGAACTCATTTAAAACATTCACTTTAGGAACCCATGTATCTTTATTCTCACATCCAAGAACTGCCAACTGAGTATAACCAAAGCCAACATCATTCATCCACTCATTTCCTTTTATCCCCAAATTAAAAAAAAAGAACAGAAAAAGAAAACCTGAATTTCCTCCTTCTGGATTTCTTTTCTTACTTAGCAAGATCACTTGCCTATCCTGGGATAGTAGATGGGAACACTTCCCTTAGGAGTTGGGTGCAGGGTGTTGGGTTATGCCCACCAGGCACGAGCCTCTGTGTGCTAGGACTCCTGCCTCTGCTGTGTCACAACAGTTATTGCTCACACTTACTGAGAGTTGAATAAGCATGAGCAGCTGTGCTAAGGACTTTATACTGTGTAACTCATTTAATGCTTACGACAACACTCTGAGCTTTATTTACTTTAATAGATTACTCCTAATTCAAAGATAAAGAAAGTGATGCTTTAAAAAGTTTGAGGACTCACAACTAAAAAATTTCAGAACCTGGATTTAATTACCGATTCTCCCTGATGATGTCACCATTCTCGCTGAAGGGGCTGCTTTGTTGAGGCTGCCAATGCCCAGTATTTAAAGGAGCTAATATTAGTTACTGTCCTGAAGGAAAGGTTTTCCTTCCCAGCCACCTCCTGCCAGGGTTTGTAGAAACTACTGAAGCTTTTAATTAGTGACATGCTTTGGCTCCTGCCCTCCAAAGCCCAGATATTGGATACTTGATGTCTGTTCTTAGAGTGCCATGCTGAGGCCACCTGAATTCCCGAAACTAGTGCAGATCTCATTCATCCAATGTCCAAGATTCTATGGTGGCCTCTCCCTGCCTGTGATTCCTCTTTCACCTTAAGCTTTCAAAGACAGAAGAACCCAATCAGACCATTTGCCTGGGATCGTGCAAACAATTCTGTACGATATCCCACTCTCAATGTCCAGAAGTCCATGGCAGCTTGTATGTTCCAACACCTTTTTTTCCCAATAAGAAAATACACAGAATGATATGATTTTTCATTAATTTTGGCATAAGAGAAACAATAGAATTAATTAAACAAGCATTGTTAACCAATATTTTCCAAGATTCTCCGAAAGCCAGTATCATTCACTCTTCCTGTGATGATGGTGTATTTGTCTCCTGGTCCACCTGCAGTGGATTCAGCATTACTCGTGAGCTTAGGAGGAACACCTCAAAAGAATTTAGCTCTCATTGGCCACCACAGAGTTAGGGGTACTGTTACTTTTTTAGTTCATTCCTGGCACCGCAATCTTGGGTTAAAGTGTTAGCTAGGCTCATTTAATTTGGATATCTCCCTCTTTAACAATATCTAAAAAGGATTATTTTGACTTAGGAGAAAAAGGAATCTGAACATTTATAGATATATTTTCACCAGTTCTGTAAGACTAGAGGAGAAGGGAGACGGTCAAAATGATTTTTTTAAGAACTTTAGGGGCCGACGGGATAGCCCAGTGGATAGGGCGTCGGCATACCACATGGGAGGCCCCGGGTTCGGTTCCCGGGGACCTCTCCTAGCGGGCAGACCGCCTTGAGAATGGCAAGCCGCCGTGGGCGGGCCAGAGCCGCCGTGGGCAGGGCAAAAAAAGCTGCCACGGACAGGCAAAAGCCGCCACGGGCAGGGCAGGTCGCCTGTGAATCAAGCGCAGCCAGCCACCCGCGAACTGAAAAAGCCGGCCGTGATGGAAGCAGAAGCCGCCCACAAGCGGGGAAAGCCGCGCCTGCGCAGTGACCCAGTCTCGGCGCGTCGCCGCAGCAGGGGGGAAGGGGAGATATGTAATAAAATAAATAAAAAAAAAAAAAAAAAAAGAACTTTAGTTATTAGGTGCTTTGTGTTTCTGAAGCAATTTGATAGCTTTTCAAATATATTAAATTTAATCCTCTTGTATATCTGACACACAGGTACAAATGGCTGAGGAAACTGAAACTTAAACTACTTAAGAAACTTGTACATTATAAACGAGAGAGCTGATAAGTGGCAAAGCATTACTTTGAACTTGTATGTGACTTGTCTAGTAGTTTTCTTTTCCTTTCTTTTTATGGTGGGTGGTGGTGGTACTTTTACTGTGACAGTGGGAGGAGATTATAAATATCCTCAGCTTTTGGTTGAAGAGCACGACTTCTATGTTTAATGCTACATGAACCTCATCAACAAATAATAAAAAATCAGCTGCTGTTAATTGAGTGTGTCCAATATGTCCAGTATTAAGTTTAATTTTATTTAGAGGGCCCTTTAAAGAATGTCATGATGGTTACTTTACCCAGAGTAAAATGGGAAGTGATGTTCTGGAGATGATGGAACATGTTTGGATTTAGAATGTACCGTGGGAGAGTAATGAATTAGATAGCCTCGCATACTCATGAGCAGATGTTTCTTTTTTGTTTGTTTTTATTATTTCTAAAGTTTGCTTTGAAAGATAGAATAGAGCTGTAGAACACATCATACTCCATATTTTTTCCTTAACAACCAATACACCAATTATTAATAAATTTACACTTTCATTGCAGAAATCTTGGGCAGAGTGGACAAGAGATAATAGATTCCATTTCTAAGGACAGAAGTAGGAAACTGAGATTTGGAAAGACTGAGATCTGGTCACAGATAAGGGCTCTAGTACTTGGCATATTGAATATCTATCTCATATTTTGTCAGAGATAGAAACATATTCCTCAACTTTCTTGGGGACAAGTATCTGGAAACTTCTAGAATAGGAGCAACAAATTCATAGTCCAATAGAAATTCAGCACACCTTATACATTGTCTCAGATTGAGAGTATTTTATCTTGATATCAAGAGTCATGAAAAGTGTTATATTTGTTTGTCTAATCTATTTTTATTGCCCACTCCCCTTATAAATAAATATTTGCTTAATATCTTGGCTATTAGAAGAATATAACTGTATTTACCTTATAGATGTGTTGTGAAGAGGGGCAATGAGCTATTTTTACTGCTGAAATAGATCATCCTACAAGGATGGTATCATAGATGATGAGACTTAAGGTGCATCAATAGACCTTACAGAGGTTCCGTACAAATATGAGAGTGTTTTCTCCTGAACCATAACATTTGTACAATACTGATGCTTAGTGATAATAATAGGAGGTGTATGGAAAAAATATACCAGGGTACACTATGGACCATAGTTAGTAGTAATAGTCTGATCATGTTCTTCAATAATCTATAACAAATGTTCCACAGCAATGTAAGGTGTTGAGAGAGGTGATATATGGGAATTCTGCACATTATGTGTGATTGTCTTGTGAGCATAACAGCTTCTCTAATAAAAAAATGAAAAAAAGTGTGTTTAGCCCAATAAAAAGCAAGAAGGTGATGGCAATGGTAGAAGTTCAGGGAATCCATTCCCAAACTACACTGCCCAAAGTTTTGAACGTCAAGTTCTGTGTTCAGTTTGCATCTTTTTCCTTTGTAAAAGGAAGGGTGTTTTAAGTAATTTTTCTCTATGAATTCTTTTAAAATTCTTGGAGATAGTTATTTTTTTCTCTTTTCTTTTTTTATTTTTTAAAAGATACTTAGATTACATAAATGTTACAGAGAATATATAGGGGATTCCCATATACCCTCTCCCCACACCTCCCACATTTTCCCACATTAGCTATATCTGTCATTAGTGTGGTACATTCATTGCAATTGATAAACACATTTTGTAGCATTGCCACTAAGCATGGATTATAGTTTACTTTGTAATTTAGACTCTCTCCCACTCAATTCTGTAGGTTATGGCAAGATATATAATGGCCTGTATCTGTCGTTGTAATGTCATTCAGGATGATTCCCAAGTCATGAAAATGCCTTCGTGCTACACCTGTTTTTCCCTCTCTCCACCCTCAGAACCTCCAGTGGCCACTGCCTCCACATCAATGATATTTCTTCCACTGTTAAATCAGAATAAGTCTATAATAGAATACCAGGAAGTCTACTTTAGGCCATAGTTCATTCCCCAATCCTGAGGATGGGTGGTGCCCACTCCACTTTTAATTGAGTGGGGAGGGGTTGGCGATAGTTGTTATTAATCTCACATTAAAGGTGAAGAAAATGAGACTCAAGTAATTAGAATAACTTGCCCAAATTCTTGCAACAAGGAATGATAGGTCTGGAATTCAAATACGGACCAGCCTGATTCTAAAGCTCATGATCTTAAGCACTCCATGCGTTACATAATGAGAAGGCTAAGACACTATTTGTAATTTTTCAAAGGGTTTTCTTTTCTTTAGTCAGATAATGATGGTAAGCATTATACTTTCATGGCTCAATATTCAGAATAGGCAGGGAATTGCAATGAGGGTAATCGTTTAAATTAAGCCATGCTAGAATTTATATTCAATCAAAAGCACTTATTGATTTTCTACTACATAAGAGTTACTGTGCTAAGGACCTTATTAATCAGCATGAACTTGGTATTAAAATAATATAGAAAATAAATATTGCAGGATGCCTTTGAATTAACTTAACACACAGACAGCCAATTTAAATTTTTCTGGACCACCTTAACATCTCAACCAAATTAAGCCCTTGTAACCACAAGGCATCTAATTATAAGTGGGGGAGGTCTCTCTATTGGGTTTAGGGTATAAATGAAAAAAAAATTAAAAGGTGTACATGACAATGGCTCCAATCTCTTCTTTCCTCAATTCCCATTCCTCAAACCAAGGTAGCAGATTATCATAATGAGAATATTGGGATATATCTGTTGAGAATCAGGTGTTACTCATATTGGACCAGAAATGTGCTAGTCTGGGCCTCTTTTTCATTTGTTTGACTTTTTTCTCATCAAGGAAGTCGTGAGTAATTGAGCTGGGCCTCAAAGCTTTTTCTGATAAAGCTGAAACCCACCCTAGCACCCTCTTATCTTGTAAGCCCAATTCGAACCCCCCAGGTTCCTGTCAATTATAAAAGAACTAGCTCTTCACTTGTCCCTCTACTCCCAAATCTGGTAATTATTTATTGGCATATTTCCTTATAAGAACCAATTGACCAAAGAGAAGTATAGCTGTTATTTACCCCATCACTTCATCTGACTTAGGGAAACACATTTAGCAATAGTGAAAATTAACTCATAAATCTAACCAGGTTGTGTTGTTGAGCACATAAAACTCTGTTATATTGCAACTCACAAGTTCAATCTATCTACTTTCTGAATCTTGAACAACAGTCCTCCCTAAAATAGCATCTGTGATTGTGAAGATTAAATGGGCTGATATACTTAAAGCTTTAGGGAAGTAGCTGGTAAAAAAGCACACTAAAATATTAGCTACTATTATTCTTACTGCCCTGTGTTTGTAATTTCAAGAAGATGCAAATAAATATAAGAATATGTTGGAGGGAAGAATATTGACTATAGAGACTGATAACTCTTCTTACCATTTTATCCCAACAAAGAGTATTTAATTGCAGATAGAACACTAAGAAAAGACTCTAGGGATTTTACATTTTAAGATGACAAGATAAGGCTATCGCTCTCCTTTTCCATTCTGAAATGAGATGGAGGATGAAAAATAGGCACATAAATGCATCAATCAAACTACCAGATGCCATAGCCACAGGCCACATGTTATCAGATCAAGTAAAGGTTAGACTTGTCATGCTTGCTGCTGTAGATAGACAGGCCGGGAGGACTCTGGAGAATTCTAGTGCAGTTGACTCTTCCTGAGGGGCAGAACCAACTCAAGTGTTAGGAACAATGACATGGAGAGGTACGGTTGCTGAGTGACTATCTCTATACCCTGCTAGGCACTACAGTTGAGTGCTGCCAGGATAAAGGCAAAAAATTCACAGATAAAACCATCACTGAAGGGTTAGTCTGAAGGTGAAACTGATTGGAAGAGATGATGAGTTGAGAGCAGGTCACTATATGTAGGCTGGGAATAAGAAAAGTCAAACCAAATTGGTCTATCTCTGAACATAATTAACAGCAGAGAATATCTGAATGTAATATCAGGGGAAATGTTAGGTTGTACATATGATACTATAATAAAAATTAAGAAAAATATCCTTGGAACTGCATGGCACAAACAGTGAAACCTGAGTTAAATCATGGAGTATAGTTAAGAGTAAAATTATAAAAATGTGCTTTCATCATTTATAACAAATGTACCTCACCAGTGCAAAGTGTTAATAATAGGTTGATATATGGAATCCAGTGTTTTATGCTTGATTGTTCTGTAAACCTACAACTATGCTAATAAAATGTAATATATATTCATTTATACAAAATACTTTTAAGTAACCAATTAAATATTGTGTTTGAAAGTAAAAAAATTGTTCTTTATCTCTCTCTCCCCCTCTCTCTTTCTTTGTTTCTATCATACACACACACAGAATGTCTTAAGAATCTTTACACTCTGTTCTAGATTTAATTTTGTGTAGATCAGAATACTAACCCTGGCCCAACATAAACTGCTTTAAACTATCTGATCTCAGAAAACTTAAAAGAAATGCAATATCAGCAATAATCAATCTTTAAAACAAGAGCTAAAAGCAGATATATGAAAAATATCAAGGAAAAATTACATGATAACGGAAGATGAAAAATAAGCTGGTATCGCCAAGAAAGATGTTGAAGAGAGAAATAAAACTGCATAAAAGTAAACAGTCACTTTGGGATATAAAAATAAGTGGCTAAGACACAATTGAAAAAACAAAAAAATGCAAATGTTAGAGAGGGCAAGACTAAGAAAAACTAGTAAAATAATTGAAAATAGATTAAGATCTATAAATATATAAAACAAGAGCTGTTGCTTCTCTGAAGATGAGAGTTAAAATTGAACAAATAATTGAATGTATAATTGAGAAAACAGTTCAGAGAGAAAAGGAAAACTTGAATCCAAGTTTGAAAGCTTACATACTGTCTCAGGAATAATTGAGATAAAATGAAAAAGTCCAAGGTATTTTCTGGTATTGTATGATGATTTTCAAGGTAACAAAGAAAGGGTTGGGGGGAGGGAGGGGGGGGAGGGGGAGAGAGAGAGAGAGAGAGAGAGAGAGAGAGAGAGAGAGAGAGAGAGAGAGAGAGAGAGAGAATAGATCTAGGCAAAGGCACAAAAATAGGCTGTTCCATATCTATATAGCCAAGCTATACGTTAGAAGATGGGGAATAAGAAAATCTAAAAAAGACAAATTACCACAGACGGTATAAAGGAAGTTGTCAAATACAAAATTCATAAAAAACAGTAGCTTCACAGGGTGAGAAAAGTATTTTTTCCTACTCTTCTATAGAATTTTAATTGTTCCTACAGTCTAAGGCATTTTGCTAGATATTGTTCTCAGTTGTGTCCTCCCAAAATTTCAAGTCCAACTGGAAATTCAGAATATGACAAATCTTTGCAAATGTAATTATAAGATGAAGTCATACAAGATTAGGATAGGTTCTAAATTCAATGACTGGGGTGAGTAGAAGACAACCATGGGAAGATGCAGAGAGACACATGGGGCACACCATGTGGTGACGGGGGAGAAATTAGAGCGGTGCAGCAACAAGCCAAGGAAGGTCAGGGATGGTTGGCAATCACCGGAAGCTGGGAAGAGGCAAGGACGGATCCTTCCCAGAGCCTTTAGAGGAAGTAATGACCTTGCCCTGCTGACATCATGATTTTGGACTCCTAGCCTTTAATACTGTAAGAGAATAGTGTTCTGTTGCTTTAAGCCACCCAGATTGTGGTAATTTGTTACATCAGGCACAGGACTCTCATGCAGGTATCACAGTTTTATTTAAAGGTGCTTGACTTTCTCCTTCTCCCCTGAGTTACTCATGACCTATCTTATTCATGTCTGGCTCTCTTCCGTACATATATATTGGGCTCAAAGTCTGTCTGTTGAATTGATTCACTATGTAGTTATAGGAGTCTGGGGCTCCAAAGTAAATTACTGGTGATTCAAAAAATCTTGACGAAACTTAGATTTTCAAAGAAAGCAAAATATGTGAATAAAACAATATTAAATTAGAAAAAATGAAATATAATATACCTAGCTAGTGCTTTTTACAGCCCCTACCTAAGCCTGCAGCCCTGTAGTAGACATTTTAACACCAACATATGGAATCTTGAATTCCATAACTTGCCTCTCTACTTAATTACATTTCATGAGAAATAAAACTCTTGGGATAAACAGGAAGTTTCAAAAGAAACTATTCAGGTCATGGTTTTACGTGATAAAAAGTACTCCTTTGTATGTGAGGCTGAAGGTGGGATGTGCAGAATAAAGAGGCAGACAGGTAATGATAGACATTTTTTTCACGTACCTGGTTCTGGCACAGGTAGGAATAAGATAATGTTCCAAGGAGTCAGGCTGCTTTTTGCTAACCACAAATTCCAGGCCTCTTAGTCCTGACATTCACATACTGTTCTACAAAATGGGCTTCTCAGAATGACTGCAAGTGGTAGGTGACAATATGTAGGGGAAGAAAGAAACATTACTCAGCTCCCTTCTTTGGTCTTCTAAGTTTGTCAAGTAAGAAGTTTCACGGGCTTAACAATAAGGAGTGAAAACATTTCAAACTTAGTCTAATTGCTAGGGAAATATCTCCACCGTGTTGTGGTTACAGTTTAATTGTATAATATTCAAGCAGCAATACATGCAGAACAAAAAACTCAAAAAAAAAAAAAAAAGAAGAAAAAAACGCTTAGGGTCCCAATCAAGCAAGTTTACTTTGACATAATCTTATGAAGGGAGATTAAATGAAAGGTGCTGGTAATATCCAATTATATTGGTACAACTGTAGAGGACTGACTTCTACGGATCAATTTCACAAAACATAGTCCTAACAATATCTTCATCAATTAATATTTATTGACCTCCTCTTTAGTACATGGCACATGAACAGATAAGATCACCTGATATTCTTTGCCCTTCTCTCTAGAAAATGAAGCTAGTACAAACTTCAAATTATCTGCCTGAGGGGTAAAATGGACTTGCTCTAACAACCCGAACAAACATTATTTCGAGAACTAATTTTCCACTTATCTGCCTCTTGCTTCCATATTTTCAATATCCTGTGATGTCTCATAGCAATTTTAAATTGCAACTCACTAAGTACAAACTGGCAGAGTCAAGAGTGTATTTTGTGTTCACTTTGTTTAATGCTTTATATTTTAAAGATTCCTTGAAAAGCAATTACTTAAGTTAGGCAAAGTAGCTATGTTTCCTCTAATTTATAGATGGAAATCTACAAAATTTAAGTGAACCATTCTAGGTGTCCTAGAGTCTTTGGGCTGGAAATTCTTGATATTAATGCCTATGTAAATACGGACCCCTGATTACATATATCTGTGTTATATTCTGCATAGTAATTTAATTTTAGTTCTCCTGTTTTTCAACAGGTTGAGAAAGAAAGAGGTAAAAGGAAGTGCATTTAACAGCAGTAAACGTCTATGAATATTTACTAACTTCCAAGTCCTGTGTGCAATATTTTGCTTGAATTATCATATTTATACTCAGAGCGAACCTATGGGGTGGGTATTTGAATTGCTCTTTTTAAAAATAATAAAAAGTTTTATTCACACATCATACCATCCATCCAAAGTATACAATCAATGGCTCTTATTATAATCACAGAGTTGTGCATTCATCACCACAATCAATTTTAGAACATTTTCATTGCTCCAAAAGGAAAAACCCGCACCCCTTACATCCTGCTATTATTGACACTTAGCATTGATATGGCACCTTTGTTACAATTGATGAAATAATATTACAACATTACTGTTAACTACAGTCAATAGTTTGAATTAGTTGTTGGCCTTGCTCTTATTTTATATGAACTAGGGTTAGCTTATGGAAATAAATATCCCTAATAAGTAGCAAAGATGGGATTAGAACCTAAACCAACAGATTCCATACTCTGAACTACCTACATTCATTTGTCCATTTTGGTTTTTGGAAGCAGCTAAATTAAGCTCATATATCTGCTAGATTTGATTCAGATAATAATTTCCTATATTTTTATTACTGGGTCATTTAAAACACTTTTCTAAATATGTTAGCAAATATATCAAAGAAAGTACCTTCCTTGTAGAAAGGTTTTAGCTTCTTATATACACTCCATTTGTCTTTTGGCTTCAAACTTGCTCAACAAACATAAAGTGATAACTATTATGTAGAAAGAAATATACATGGAACTATGAGATCTGAAAGGCCAACATGACAGATTTCCAAACCTGAAAGATAAGCGATATTCTGCAAAATTCTGGTAAGCAAATCTAACTGGAAATCAAATGTGGTTCCTTTTGTAATTCATTTGTTATATTTATAAATCAGAATTACATATACCAGATACATGCATCATATCAAAAATTAAATTGTCTTCTTTTCTATGTATAGTACATTATTAATGTCATCAGGACTTCCCAGTATATAGCAGTATAAAGTTTTGAGAATTTCTTGTACCATTTTATAACCCAGGATGATCTAAAATACAAGGCTATAACATTTTATAACCTTCTTTATTGTAACACCATGTTATTTCTCCCATAATCTTGTTGGTAGCAAAATTTGAAGGAAAAAAATTATAGACACTTTTCAAGGGAATTGTAGATTAACACTGTCATTAAGCTCTTCTGTATTCGCTTACTTGTAGGTCTTATTATCAATAATAGTGCTAGTAGCTTACCAGCTACTGTTGACGATATAAAAATAAGTGCCTCCATTTTTCACAAAATAGCTAAATTACAAAACTAAAATAAGTGGATTTCTATTGTACAAAGAAGTGGAGGGTTGGGTCTGCGGCTAGAGAAAGACTAGTTACCACATAAGTTTATATGAACAGGTTGGCATATATTTGGACTTTGTTCCTAAGATCATAAATTAATTATATACCCTCATTCCCCTACACTTGTAAGCTTCTCTTTCTTGAAAATTCTTCCAAAGGAAAAAATAGCAGCATTTTGTTGTAGTTTCTCAAATCATCTTGTAATTACAGTATTATATGACTTAGAAGTAACACCTACCTAATTAGATCATTCATTTATTAATTCAATAAACATTCATTGGGCTCTATTATGTGCTAAGTATTATGCTAGATGCCTTATGCATGATGATGAACAGGGTCAAAACTATCCCAAACTCATTATGCTGAGGGCCTAGTGAGGGGTCCAGGTGAGCAGAAAGGATATTATAGCAGAAAGCAATGAGAGGTACTGGTGGGGTAGCGGAGGATACTGTGGAAGCACGTGTAGTGGAAAAACAGCTACCCAATATTTGCTGAGTGTTTCAGTGTGAATAAAGGTGATGTACAGAGAAGAGTACATCCCATTTTAATTACATATAAGCTGAGATGTCAAAGATGCATCTCTTTAGGTAGGCAGATGCTGGGGGAGGAGGAAGAGAATAATGCTTTACTCAGAGCACTGCACATGCAAAGACCTAGAGATGAGGGAGGTTTCGGATGCTCTGGACATTGAGAGTAACTGAATTGAGTGATACAGAGAGTAGGGTGAGGACGTGATGGCAGTTGCTCAGTAAGGATAGGTGCCAGCAAGCCAAGTCATGAAAGGTCCTATTGCTCCTGATAAGGAGTGTGAACATTATCTTATGGGAAATAGAGATCCATTATTTTAAATACGTGTGAGACATGATGCAGTTTGTGTTTTACAAAGATCACTTTGGCTGTAGTGGGGAAAATGGTTGGAGGTGGAGGCCAGAGAGGAGACAGGGAGATGAATAAGACCTTTCACAGCAATTGAGTCAAGAGAGCCATATGAACTGAATTAAAGGTATGGTAGTAGAGGTGGAGGCTTATTTGTCTGGAAGTAATATATATAGTTTTT
>PVKH010024205.1:0-13691 GCA_004027955.1 Chaetophractus vellerosus
CAGGGCACTTTGTGCATCTGCGTTAGTTCAAGGTCAGGGGTGTGGTTTAAGCTTTAAACAACCCAGGATAGGAGAAGCCTTCAGTGTGCCGTGGTGACGTGATAGGACTCCAAAGGGGTAGCGCCCTGTCCTTGGTTCGTGTTTATCCTGAGCAGTGGCTTAAGCATAGGAGAACTAGGTTCAAAGTGAAAAAATAACCTGCTCTTTTTCAAAGGATTTCTTTGTTTTTCAGTCATTTCTACTTACAGGCTTTGTTTCAAAAGTTCTTGGCCTATAAATAAATTTCAATTCTAGTTTATTCTCTGGTCCACAATTGCTCTGGGATTTAAGCTGTCTACGCAGGTTCTCAGTCATGGCAGAACCGCAGGGACACAGTTTTAGAGATTGGCTTTATGGACCGCACCTCATTTTAAGCGCACTTTGAAAATACACGCGTTTCAGTGAAGGCTCGGCAGAGCTGAGCCCCGGCCAGCCGGCGCCCTGTGGCTGCTCACCTGGAAGTCGGGGCGGCTGCCTCCCACAGACACAGTGCAGGCCAAAGCCCTGCCGTCGTCCCCGGCCGTGCGGGGCGTGCGGGGCCTCGGCTCGCGGGCTCGGGCTGCCGCGCTCCCGGCCAGGCCGGCGCCCGGCTTTCCAGGAGCCTCCGTGTCATTAAAACAACAAGCAGGAGACGTGGCACGGCCGCCGCCTGGGTTGATTCTCTCCTCTCACCGCCCCTCCTTTCCTGCCTGAGCGGCTCTGCGAGAAAACAAAAAGCTTTCCTCATGGAAAGTTTTACTAACCTGGCCGGGGGCCCCGGCTGAGGCTCCCACGTTCCCGGCGATGATTGAGGGAGTCTGTGCTCTGGGCCCCGACACGCTGAGGCCTCCGGGGGGCCGCCCAGGCCCAGAGCCAGGACGCGGGAGGCCGCGTGTGCGGGGCCCGGCCCTGAGCACCCCCAGGGGGCGGCCGCCGGTGCCCGGGAGCCGCGCGGAGCAGCCTCCCCCGGCCGGGCAGGAAGACCCCGCCGGCCTCCGCCAGGCCGTGCGGCGGGGAGGGCGCCAGCAGGCCGTTTCCCAAGGCGCCCGCCTGCGGCTCCGGGACGTCGGCTGGGCCCGGCCCGCGTGAAGTGCACACGCGCGGCTCAGTAGCTCAGTTTTGCCCCGGTGGTGCCGTCGTGGAGACTCATCCCGAGTGCAGCCCCTGGAGAGCCGGTCGACGGGGACGGTGAGCCAGTCTGCCTGGCGCCCCTGCTCCCCAGGCGCAGGGAGCGGGGCGCTGCCTGAGGGCCTGCCCCCCGGATCCCTCACAAGTGCGGGCCGGCGGCCGGACCCTGCCCTCGGGGCTGACTGCACCGTGCTGGGCTGCGCTGTGGCACCCCAGTCTCCTGGTCCCTCCCACGCGGCTCTGATTCTTAACCTTCTGTCGCCCCCCAACAGTGGGTCTTGGCTTGCGGCCTGCGTGAAGTGGAGAATTGTTGGGAATTGTTCACTTGAGCGAGGGGCAAGGGGATGGAGATGGAAAGAGAGCTGGAGGGAAGAGCTGTAGAAGGGTCTGTGGAGCTCGAGCACCTTAGCGGCACTCGGATCCATTCCCTGCCAAAGGTTTACGCCCGTAGAAGCAGCGCGAGACCTGGAATCGATGTCTGGGCTGTTCGCCACTGGTCACGGGCAAGCCGTGAATAACAGCGACGCGCCGGTGAGAGTGTCTCAACCTTCAGTTACTGCGGAGCGGGAATTTCCTCCCGGCGCGCGCGCCAGGCTTTCAGAAGCAGTGCCGCTGGCCTCTCCGCTGCAGCTGTTGAGCACTGCCTGTCTGTCTCCTTGTCTAGTGCTAGTGCGTTTCAGAGGGCTTCCTCCATTACAAGGGAGCCCTCTCCACAGACACTTTCAGATCAAAAGGACGGTGCCCCGTGCCAGGGCACGAACCAATAAAACCAGGGGTTCAGAAGCACGACGGCTGCGTTCAGAAGACCCAGCTGCCGGCAGAGCGCGGGCTCCCTCTGAGGAGAGTGGAGACAGGCCAGGGAGGGCTCCATCCACGCCTATCGGACAGCTGTGTTTTTGCAAGAGCAGCAAGGCCCTGGCAGCCAAGCTGGGTGCTCGGTGCTCCTGCCCCTGCTCTGGGCAGAAAGCCAGCTGGGCACTTGGCACAGACACTGCTAAGTGATTTTCCTGATGCAGAAGTGTCTTGTTGCTTATGGATTCCTGAGGACCTCTGAACGATCGACTGGCAGACGGCACCAATCCAGGCAGAGAAGAATGTGGCCAATTCGGATTCTAATTGTCTTCCCAACAGCTGAAAGAGTGCTCCCGACCCAATGAGCCCCCCTCACTGCCAGCACTTAGGAACCCAGAGAAGCCACACGACAGGGTCTGTGCTGTAACAGCATCGTCCTTCATTTGCAGCTTTTGGTACTTTTCAGACTGACAGTTTACATACATATTTAACCTCAAAACAGTCTTGGAGCACAAAACTGAATGTTTGCCCCACCTTAGAGATGAGAAAACTGGGGCCCAGAGAGAAACGTTATTGGACTTGAAAGTGTAGTCAGTGAGTGGCAAAGGAGAAACATGGCCTCGCTGCCACCACCTCTGACTCCAGCGTGCTTTCTCTAATCCACCAAGGTTTAGCTAAACCACCTGACTATCTTTCCCGCTAGAGATGTGACTGAGCAAAGATTCCTACTCAGAAGTCTTAACTCTGAAGTATGAGTTTGGCTTGCAAACCCAAGGGGCATGCTATATTTTTCTTCACTGAAGAGTCTCTGATTGTTAAATGAGGCGCTTTTTGATAATGGAAGAGAGACGGGGCATCCAGGAAGGTGGAGAGAAGGCCGTGGCGACTCGGCCCGGCAAAAGCAACGCAGCTCTTGGCAGTTATCACAACAACCATGTCAGAACCTGGAAATCAGCCACAGGCACGGAACAACCTGAGGCACACTTACCCCAAACCGCAAGTGCCGCACCCTGGTCAGCACAGTGCACTCTGCTGTTTTAAACGGGGGCTCCCCTCCCCACGGCTGGGAAGAGCCAGCACAGCCCTGGAGGCCTTCTTTGGAGCGCTGTTCAAAACCTGGGTCCCCACAGCGCAGTCAGCATTGTGACTGGTCAGGAGGCTCCCGCCAGAGCCCGTCCCCGGGGCATCATCGTCCAGATGCCCGAGGCTGTGACCTCAACGGGGCAAACATAAGCTGGCCAAGAATTTCAAAAGAACACCTGGGAAGCTAGGAGACTTTGGAGAGCCTGGCATTTTCCTGGGGATTGAGCACACGGCTGAGCCCAGGAAAGACCCAGGAGAAGAGAGGGCCCCAATCACTCACCTCTCTCCGACCTTGAGACCCTGCACAAGCAGGAAATAAAAGCGAAGGCTGACTTGTAAACTGCTTGAAAACCAAGGGCATACACACAAGATATTTAAGGAAATCGGACTGATTATTATGCTAACCTAAAGGTGACCACTATGAGGCCAGGATTAAAAATAAAAATAAGAACTGTTTTTAAAAGTAATCAGCAAACTTAGTGGCCAGCAATGCGGGGAAAACAAAATCTACTGAATTGTCCAGGAAAGTTGCTAATCAAATAAGCAGCAAAAAGAAAAAAGGCCTGGCAACAACAGCACATCCTGGGGAGGAGGGGTCTAATTCTTGAATTGTTACAATATATTAGCTATAATGTCCAGTTTAAATAAAAAGACATGCAAATAAACTTGAAAATATCCCCCATACACAGGGGAGAAATGCAGCCAATGGAAAATGTGCCCGAGGGGCTCAGTTGTTGGATTTCGCAGGAGAGGCTTTAAATTACTTATTATAAATATGTTCAAAGAACTAAAAGAAACTGTGTTTAAAGAATTAAAGTATAACAGGTATGTCCCAGCAAATAATTAGATAGAAATAACTAAATTTTCAAGAGTCAAAAAAATTTCTAGAGATAAAAAGTACAATAACTGAAATGAAAACTTCACTGGAGGGGCCCACCTCTCTAGCAGAAAAAAGAATCAGTAGATTTAAAGACAGGTCAGTTGAGATTATCCAATTTGAGAAACAGAAAAAAGAATGAAAAGAAATGAACAGAGCCTCAGAGACCTTTGGGACACAATAAAACAGACAAACATATACCTAATGGGAGTCCCAGAAGGAGAGCTTAGAGAGAATGGGGTAGAAAAACATTTGAAGAAGTAATGAGCAAAAACTTCCCAAACTTGATGAAAAACATTAATCTACACATTTAAAAGGTTCGATAAACTCCAAGTAGGATAAATCCAAAGAGAGTCTCAGACCTAGACACATCAAAATCAAAGTGGCAAGAGTCAAAGAGAAAGAAAATCCTGAAAGCAGCAAGAGGAAAACACCTCCTTACATATGAGGGGCTCCTCAATAATGTCAGAGCTGACTCCTCAGAAGAAACCATGGAGGCCGGAAACTGGTGGGATGACATATTCAAAGTGCTAGAAGAAAATAGCTAGCCAGCAAAACTAGCCTTAAAAAATGGAGGAATAAAGGTATTCCCGGATAAACAAGGGTTCAGAGAGTTTGTTGCCAGCAGCCCTGGACTACAAGAAATGCGAGAGGAAGACACTTCAGGCTGCTGGTAACTCAGAACCATATGAAGAAGTGGAAAGCACTGGTGAAACTACTTACATTGGTTAATAAAAAAGAGAACATAAACTTATTTTAAAATTATTTTCTTTTCCTAATTATTTAGAAGGAAGCTAGATAAAATAATAATTTAAAAAGTGCTGAGGGACTTATAATATAAAGGCATAAATTATATGACAATAATAGCACAAAGAAAGGGGAATGGAAAGAAGCTATATTAGAGCAAGGTTTCTTTGTACTATTGGAATTAAGTTAGTATTGGCCTGAACAAGATCATTTTTAAACTAAAATGCATATTGTAATCCCCAGAGGAAACACTAAGAAAATAACTAAATACACATAGCTTTAAAAAAATATTATAAACAAAACAGATTTTAAATGGTGCACTAGAAAATATTTAACAAAAAAAAGGAGGCAGTAATGGTGGAACAGAAGAACCAAAACAACAACATAGGACATATGAAGAACAAGTAGCAAAATGGCAAATGTAAATCCCACCACATCAATCATTATATTAAATGTATGTGGACTTGAGTATTCAAATAACAAGGTAGAGGTTGTCTGGCTGGATTGGAAACAAAACAACAGGATCAAACTATATGATATCTGTAAGAGACAAACTTTACATTTAAAGACAAAAATTGGTTGAAAGTGAGAGGATGGAGAAGATAAATCATGCAAATAATATCCAAAAGAGAGCTGGAGTGTCAATAATGATATCAGACAAAATTGACTTTAAGACAAAAATGTTACTATTGACAAAGAAGGGTGTTTTATAATGATAAAAGCATAAACTCAGCAAGAAGATAAAACAATTATAAAAGTATGCACCTAATAACAGTCTCTCAAAATACATGAAAAAAACCTAACAGAATTGAAGGGAGAAATAGACAAATCAACACTAAAAGCTGGAGACGCCAGTACTGCACTCTCAATAATGTATAGAACAACTAGACAGAAAACAGCACATATATCCGACACTGGACAACTCTGTCGAGCAGCGTGACCTAACAGACCTCTGTAGAACACTCCACGGATACACATTCTTTTCAAGTACACATGGAACATTCTCCACGCTAGACTGTCCTCTGGGCCGTAAAACAAGGTTTAATCAATTTGAAAAAAAATTTAAAGGATTCATTTTGATCACATTGGTATTAAATTGGAAATCAACACCAAAATTAATGGACTCCACAAATATTTGGAAATTAAATAACACATTTCTGAATAACCCATGGAAGCAATGAGAAATTAAAAGAGAAGTTAGAAAGTATTTTGAACTGAATGAAAATGAAAATATAACATATCAAAATTTATGGGATGCAGCTAAAGCAGTGCTTAGAGTGGAATTTATGACTTTAAATGCCTGTATTAGGAATAAAGAAGGATTTCAAATCAGTGATGTACGTTTTTTTCCTTAAGAATCTGAAAAAAGAAGAGCAAACTAAACACAAGGCAAGCAGAAGGAGGGAAATAATAAAGATGAGAGCATTACGCAATCAAATAGAAAACAAAAAATCAATGAAACCAAAAATTGTTTCTTTTAAATCAGAAACAAAATTGACAAACTTTAAAATAGATTGGCCAAGGAAAATTAAGAATGAAAGAAGGAACACTTCCATTGACCCCTCAGAAATTAAAAGGATTATGAGAGAATACTATAAATAACTTTATGCCAACAAATTCAGCAACTTAGATGAAATGGACAAATTCTTACAAAAGCACATAGTTGCACAAAGAAAAGCCCAGGTCCATATAGCTCCACTGGTGAAACCTATAAACCAGTCAAAGAGGAAAAATAATACCAATTATACTCCAAGAATACTCTACAAAGTATTATATCAATATACCAATAATACTCCACAAGCTCTTCCAGAAATTAGAAGAAGAAAGAACACTTCTCATTTAATTCTATGAGGCCAATATCACCTGATACCAGAGACAGCAGAAGCATCACAAGAAAAGATACTATAGATAAATGTCTCTTAAAATATAGAAACAAAAATCCACAGCAAAACAGTCAAATGACATATAAAAATTATTATACACAGTGTACAAGTAGAGTTTATTCAGGAATGCAAGGTTGGTTTACCATCCAAAAATCAAATAATGTAATATACCATATCAATAGCATAAAGGACTAAAAACACATGACCAGAAAGCATTTGACAAAATCCAATACCCATTCATGAAAAAATTCTCAACAAACTTGAAAATAAAAGGGAACTTCTTTAACCTGACAGAGAATACCTAAATAAACCCTACAGTGAACCTCATACTAATGGTGCACATCTAAAGGCCTCCAAGATTTGGGAATAAGATAAAGATGCCCACTCTTCCAGCTTCTTTTCAGCATTGTCTGGAGATTCTGGCCAGTGCAACCAGGCAAGAAAGAGAAATAAAATGCATCCAGATTGGAAAGGAAGAAGTAAATCTATCTTTATTTGCAGATGACATGACTGATCCTGTATGTAGAAAATCCTACAGAATCTACAAAAATAAAGCCCACTATTAGAACTGATAAACAGGACAGCAAGGTTGTAGGATACAGGATCAATATACAAAGATACATGTTCTTTCTATATAAAACAAACAATCAGAAAATGAAACCAAGAAAGGAGTCACATTAACAATAGCAACAAAAAGAATGAAATGCTTAGGAATAAGTTTACCTAAAGAAGTGAAAAACTTAAACCCTGAATATTACAAAACATTGTTGAGCAAAATTAAAGGTCACATGTTCATTAATCAGAAGACTAAGTATTACTAAATGGTAGTTCTCTCCAAATTGACCTGTACAGTCAATATAATCCCTACCAAAATCCCAGCCGGGTTGTTTCCCCCAAGAAATTGACAAATAATTCTAAAAGGTATATGGGATTTGCAGAAGATTCAGAATAGCTAAAAATTTTGAAAACAAAGTTGTAAGACACATGCTTCCCGATTGCAAAACTCTAAAGCTACGGTAATTGTGGCCATGTGCTAGCATCAGAATAGACATAGCGGTCAATGGGACATAATCGAGAGACCAGAGGTAAATCCTTATACTCGTGGTAAATTGATTTTTGACAAAGGTGCTAAGGCATTTTATTGGGGAAAAATAGCCTTTTTTAACAAATGGTGCTGGGACAATTGGATTTCCTCTTACCATACACAGAAAATTAACTCTGAATTACTCATAGACTTAAATGTAAGAACTAACTAATAAAACGGTAGGTGATAGCATGGGAGAAAACCCTCAAGATCACAATAGAAAAAAATGATAAAGTTGGATCTCATCAAAATTAAAAACTTTTGTTCTTCAAAATATACCATTAAGAAAATGAAAAGACAAGCAACAGACTGGGAGAAAATGTTTACCAATCACATATCTGAGAAAAGACTTTATCCAGAATATGCAAAGAATTCTTATACCTCAATATAAGGAGTCAAGCAGCCCACTCAAAGCGTGGGGACAAGGTTTGACATTCTCTGGGGTGTGTGAATGTCTGATAAGCACAGGAAAAGATGCTCAATAGCATTAGTCCTTGGGGAATGCAAGTTAAAACTACCATGAAATGCCATGTCATGCCCACTAGAAAGGCTGCGACTAACGAGACAGACGAGCACATTTTGGCAGTCATGTGGAAAGATTGGAAGCCTCACACCTTCCTGGTGGGAATGTAAAATGTTGCAGCCACTTTGGCAATTTCTTACAAGTTAAACATGAATGTGCCACATGACTCGTCAATTCCATTCTTAGGGATCTACACGAGAAACGACAACCCATACGCACACACAGTCGTACGCGGGCGTGTTCTGGGCAGCTTTGTTTGTAATAGCCACACCCTGAAACAATTGGCAGCTGGTCCCAGCGTCCAGCAGCTGGTGAGTGGATAGAAGGAGCATGATTCATGCCTGGACGTGGCTGAACCTCGAAATCATTATGCTACGTGAAAAAACCCAGACACGAAAGCCCACGTGCTGCAGTGTTTCCACTTCTGGGCGTGTCCAGAAAAGGCGAAGCTGTGGCGGCAGAAAGCAGGTGAGCCATTGCCTGGGCTGGGATGCTCAGGGAGTGCCACGAGGAACTTGTCGGGGTGACGGAGATGTTCTCACGTTGGTTTTGGTGGTGGCTGCTCAACCTGGGCAGCACTAAAACGTCACCGAGCCGTAGCCACGAAATGGGTGATACGTCAGGCATGCCCCGGTGGCGAGGAGAGTGGACGGGTGTGGGCTGGGCAGAGCAGCGGCGCAGGCTTTGGTTCGTGCTGTGCGAGGCTGAGGAGGTTCTGGAGCCCGGAGCTCACCTCACACCAGAAAGACGGGTGTGAATATCCTGCCACCCCGTGTTACCTAAAAGCAGGTGGCGAAAAACTCATGTGCACTTGCAAGCCACTTTTCTTCAAGTGAGCTTGAAGCATTTCCTTAGTGCAGAAAACATTACAATGACGACAAATTCGCTGCAGGTGTGAACAGGTGCCTCCTCCTCCTCACTTGCTCGCAGCCACAAGCTGGGAGCAGAAGCGCATTTTCTGAGATTCTTTTGCTGTAGTGTCGCTGTGGGAAGCCAGCCCCAGCGCAGGGGGTTTCTCATCTTCCTGCTGGAGAGGCCCTGCCTTCCCCCAGCAGAGCAGGGACCCTCGCAGCCGGGCCACCCCTGCCGGAGACGCTCCAGAGAGCCAGGGCCTGCGTCTCCACGCACCCCAAGGAGGAGCGGTGGGGTGCTTGACTGCTCTTCAAGGAGGGTTCAGAATCAGGTAAACCTCTGTAAATGCTTAGTTGGTTTTTAAACCCTCTGGCACCGGCGGAGGCTTTATGTGCCGTGGACGTCTCCATGCCCAGTTCTCGGACTCCTTACTGTGAGCGTTGGGAGAAAATTCTATTTTCTGTATCGTTATAGGGAATGAAAAGAGGATGTCTGCTCAGGACTGTTTGGCTAAATGAAGGATTGTCTTTAACGGTAGACAGCGGCATGACTGAGCCTCACAGGCAGCTTTCGCTGCGGCCACGTTGCCCTGCGGCAGGCACTGGCCACGGCCGCGTAGAGTCTCCATTACATCGTGTGGTTTGGGACATGGAGTGTTGGGCCTCCCCTTGGTTTTCAGCTTTAGCTTTGAGGAAGAGGTCCTCCTTCCTTCCGCCGGCAACGCGGACAGTGAGGAACAAGACAGTGTCCTCCGGCTTCTGGAACGTCCACCCTTATCAGGCCCCGGGGGCCCGGCTAATCAAAGCTCCGTGCTCCGTGCAGGAGGCCGCGCGGTGTCTGGCGCAGCCGCCTCCCAGGCGGTTATCACTCCCTGGGCCGTCTCGCTGGCTTTCTTTTGTTCCACGTGGGGCAGTGCCGGCGCAGGGTGCTCTCAGCAGACAGGGACCCCCGGCGTGGGGGGCTCTTGGCGACCCGCCCCGCCCTCGCCAGGCCCTATCAGGAGCTCGCAGCTGCTGTTACTCTAGATATGGCAGGAAGTAGGTGCTGGAAAACAGCAGGAGCTCACAGCCCCGAAACAGCCAGAGTCCGGTTTGCCCCGGCTCTGTCCAGGGCCGGTGCCGGAGGGGGAGCCACCGTGTCTGGCCGTGCAGAGGTGGGAGGGGGCTCAGCCACCCCATCGCCTCCCACCCTGCAGGGGGCTCAGGAGCGGCTTGCCCGCCGAGCCGTCTCGAGCCCACAGCTCTGCAAAAGTCCCACTGGGCTGGCCCCGAGAGGAGTGGCCGTGGGGGCAGCCGCTGCCAGCCGGGGGCCCTCCAAGCCTGGGCAGGCTGCTCTCGGAGTGGACGTCAGGTGGAGTGGTTTGCAGGCCGGCCTCGTGTCTCCATGCCGGCAGCATGGGAGGTGCCCTGGAGCTGCCCCTTCTGCAGCAGAGCCCCTGGAGGTCAGCGCAGGGTCGGGCTCCCTTTGTTCTGTGCGGAGGAGCATTTTCAAACACGCTTCTCCCTGCCCTCTCCACAGTACCCTCCCGGGCACCATCTGTAGAAAGAAGGAAGGCGCCGTGCCGCAGCCATCTGCTGGCACCTGGGAGAGTCCAGGGAGAGGCTGGGGAGCTGGTGTCCAGTTCAGAGCTGTCTGCAGCCGGCATGCGGGAGTGCCCAGCCGGGCAGAGCCACCGCGGGCTGGACGGGGAGTGTCTGGAGAGTCCCTCCATGTGCACTTGACTTGCCTCCTTTTGCACAGTTGCTGTTGCCCGCAAGCTGTAAGCCGCCGTACATCACTCAGATTTAAGAACCCAAACTTTAAAACAAATTAAACTCTTGTTGACATTGTAATAAAAAGCAGAATGGAACTGAACAGCTCCATAAAAGAGAGCTTCAATTATCTTTGTGGATTTAAGGTTGTTTTCTAGGATTCCCAGTCTCCCAATACAGCAAAGTTATTTCCTCTTGGCAGATGGCTGGAGAGAAAAAAGGCAGTTGAACGCACAGGACAGGGTGGCAGGAACGGCCGGGCCCCGCTGCGGCTGACGTTTGCCCACTTGACCAGCTTAAGGAAACAAAAACACGGCAGCTTGCGTGTGCTTGGGTGGCGGTGTGGTGTGTGTGTGCGTTTTTAACGTGTTTTAATTTAAGAAAAGGGCCCAAAAAATGTTTGCCAAAGGCCGACGGCATTAAAAGAAAAATTACAACACGTGTCTGACTATCCTTCAAAAATGTGTCCAAACACTGGTAAATAATCCCCAGCGGTATTCGACTGTGCTCCCTTCCTCTGCCCTCCCTCTTCCCTCTCATTTCCACCTTATCTTTCATCACCATATTAGCTTAACGATAATGTTGGATGCTCTTCTCTAATGCCTGTTCACTTGCTAAGATGGAAACGGTGGTTTCCACTGGATTAAAGGCCAGCTTTCCATCCTTCATGCAGTTTCCTGTCAAGCTAATATAGAGGTAAAGTATGGCAGAGGAGAGCATGGATGAAAGGGTCCGTTAATTTAGCCGGCATTTCCCAGAGGCGCCCACGGGGAGCCGTTTCCTGCCCGCTCCTGCTTCCTGTTTCCTTCAGCCTTCGGGGCAGCTGGGTTCACCACCTGGGGGCCATCAGTGCGCAGGTGCCCACCGCCACAAGAACCTGGCCCCGCTCGCCGGCCCTCCCACCGCTGCCGCAGACTTCAGAGCCAGGTGTTGGCGACGGCCCCGGGTGGGGTGCCCGGCGGCCAAGGGGTCCAGGCCCGGCGCCAGCTGCCGCGCGTCTGCCCTCCCCTGCGGCCCCGTGGGGTCTCAGGGCGCCCCTCGGCTCTGCGGGACCCTGAGGCGCACCTGGCCCGACGAGCATCGAGGCGTTTGAGTGGTTGATGGTGACCAGCTCTCCAGATAAGCTCTCTTCAGAAATTAGATTACACTGTGCTTAGCACAGTGTCACGATTTTTAACCCACTCCCTCATGCCCCTAAAAGCCGTCGCCTGCCCCCTGGGAAACTTCTCCTGCGCTCGGGGTTCTTGTAGCGCGGCCCCGATGGCTGTGGTCAGAGCTGGCGGTAGAACGTGTTACACCTGTGCACGAGGTGCGGCACCTGCAGGCTGGGGCGGAGCGTGGAGCCGTGGGCCAGCAGAGCGGCACTGTGCCGCCGTCGCGGGCGCTCACCGCTCGCGCTCGGGTCGCGAAACGGGGCCCAGCTGCGCCGGTGCGCAGGCTCTGGCTCAGCACGGCACCATGTCAAGCTCAAACGCCGCTTCAGTTTTCACGTTCGCCACGAGCAACAGACTGAAGCTTCACTGATGCTTCCTTTATTGTGAAGAAATATCTCTAAATGTCTTCTGCGTATTCAGTCTTTTTCTGAAGACATATTTTAAGGCTTCTTCAGAAACCAAATTTAGCTAAACAGAGAAGGAAACAAAACCAAATTTTCCAAACCTATAGCCGATGGCCGCACTGAAGAAGAAATTCAGCAACCATGAGACACTGCTGACAGTGAGAGCGACTTCACGCGGCCCGAGCAGTGCATTTTCAGAATCCTTCATATTAGGGTTGTTAGAGCTTGTTCAGTCTCTGAGTCTCGTTGAAACTTAGGGAAGGGATTAATTAATCCAGCTTGCTAGAGAAGAGCCACCGGCCGGTATTCACAGGTGGCTGGCTGAGTTCCAGGCTCTGTGGGGCCCTGGAGGACCCCGCTGCTGAAGGAGTTACGGCGAGGGCAGCGTAAGCAGCGGGTAGGTGGTCGTGGGCAGCCCTTTCGGGGCCAGGGAAGCCCCGAGGCAGCATGGGCAGGTGCCAGCAGGAGCAGCCTCTGGCCCAGGCGGCCAAGGGGCTTGGCGGAGCAGGCGGGGACCGCCCGGTGCCTCTCTGTGCTCTGCTCGGCCCAGCCTCCTGCGGGAAGCACTTCCCTCCAGCGGGAAGCCTCCTGGGGCGCGAGCTGCCCCAGGCCCGCTTCCCGAGTGTGTCAGTGGGGACCAGCTGACGGCTGAAGAGCTTCCTCCAGGGTCGCACAGCCCCCAGGGTCCTGCTGCCAGCAGCCGCAGGAATCCTGGAGCGGCCGGGCCGGCCCGGGTGGTCACCGGGCTTGCCGTAATTACATAAAGGCAATTAGCGCTGCCGTGCGGCCCGCTGATTTGATTTAAAACTAGCGAAAGCCCAGTAATGTGCAATTAGGAGGCGCCTAATGTGCCTTCGTGCAGCCTGCAACTTCCAAGGCACCTAATCGGCTCTGATGAGCTGGTCGTTACGTGCGATGTCAGCACAGCTCTGTGCGGGTTAATGACTGGGCGATCAATACCAAAACTCAATCTTGGGGTTTTTCCACTGCAGAGTCGACATGTCCTCAGATCGCAGAACCGTCCCGTTCTCCTGAATCCTGGCCTCCTCCCTCCCTATTGTTTTCCATATTAGGGATTTTTAGGGTGATTGCCAGCATGATTATTGCAGCATTTTTCTTTGTGCCCCCTGTTACTTCTCTGTTTAGATCTTTAAAGGATAAACAAACTTTGCGTTCGGTTCGGTCGGTTCGCACACGGCTGGGGGTCGAGCCGTCTGTCTCCGCGGACGCTGCCTATGGGGATGGACAAGATGCCAAAGGCTGAGGACAGCAGGGTGCCCGGAGTCCCTGGGCAGCCGGGAAGGGCTGGGGTGTGGGTGGCCCCGGCAGGGGGGCGAGCGGGGCGGTCCCGGGATGAGAGCTAGGGTGCTGCCACCCACGGGGGTGCGGAGGCAC
>PVKH010024206.1:0-13678 GCA_004027955.1 Chaetophractus vellerosus
GGAATTGTCATGGATGATGCTGCAATGGAGGATGTAGGCCAGTTTATATGATCATGTATCATTCAGGAACTGTAAAGAAGAGAGGGTTGTCTATGGCCTGAATTGTGATCTATGTCTGATGGCAAAGCCCCAAAACGTGTGTAACTAACAGAGGCGTTATGCCACACTTAGGGATGTGCATGTGGGGGGTTGTGGGAGGAGTGGGGGATGGCATATGGGTACTCCTGGAATCTCTGTGTAACATTTGTGTAATCAATGTATCCTAAAAATGTATATAGATATATAAAAAATAAATAAAAAATTAATTTAAAAAAATAGGTATAGTGCTAATTATAGGTTCAGATAAAAGGGACATGAGAACCATGTGTAGGAAAACAATAAATGAGTCCAACTCTGATACATTGGTGAGATAGGTTATCATATATTCCAAGGTAAGGCCCACTGACAGGGTGCCAAATTCCTAGGCTTGTCTATCTTGCCTATAGTGTCCATATGTTTCTAGTGCCCTCAGAAGCACCCCCTCCTTGAGGCTTTGTTGACAGGGGCTGTTAACCTTTTTTGTTCCTCCAGACTTATTTGACAGTTAGGTGAAAACCATGGACCCCTTACTATTTCTGCACTATACTGTGTATTATTTAATAAACATATCACCCTTGCACCAACATGTCCCCACAAGAATCATGTTTTTTTGGATTTCAATTCAAGCTCACAGACCCCTTGTTAAAAACCCCTGTCCTAAGACGTGAATAAGCATAACCTCTGGAATGATCTCCTGACTCACTTTGAAATCTCTTTAATTTTGTGTCCCACCACTTTGCTGAACTTGTTTATTAGTTCTAGTTGCTTTGTTGTAGATTTTTGGGGTCTTTGTCTGTATAGAATCATGTCATCTGCAAATAGTGAAAGTTTTTACTTCTCCCTTTCCAATTTGGATTCCTTCTATTTCTTTTTCTTGCCTAATTGCTCTGGCTAGAAAGTCTAGTACAATATTGAGTAACAGTGGTGCCAGAGGGCATCCTTATCTTGTTCCAGATCTTAGAGGGAAAGCTTTCAGTCTTAAACCATTGAGTATGATGCCAACCTTGGGTTTTTTGTATATGCCCTTAATCATGTTGAGGACATTTCCTATTTTCTAAGTGTTTTTATCAAAAAAGAGTGCTGGGTTTTGTTAAATGCCTTTTCTGCATCAATCAAGATGATCCTGTGGTTTTGCCCCTTTGATTTGTTAATGTGTGGTATATTACATTAATTGATTTTCTCGTATTGAACTACCCTCATGGTGTATAATTCTTTTTTTTTTTTTTAAGGAGGTACTGGGGATTGAACCCAGGACCTTGTACATGGGAAGCAGGCGCTCAAACCATTGAGCTCCACCCACTCCTTTTGATGTATAATTCTTTTAATCTGCTATTGGATTCAATTTGCAAATAATTTGTGGAAAATTTTTGCATCTATATTCATAAGAGAAATTGGTCTGTATTTTCTTTTCATGTATCTTTATCTGGCTTTGTTATTAGTGATGTTGGTCTCATAGAATGAGTTAGGAAGTGTTGTCTCCTCTTCAATATTTTGGAAGAGTTTGAGCAGGATTGATATTAATTCTTCTTGGTAAAATTGGTAAGATTCCCCTGTGAAGCCATCTGGTCTGGGCTTTTCTTTGTTGGGAGATTTTTGATACCTGATTCAATCTCTTTACTTGTAATTGGTCTGTGGAGGCCTTTTTTTCCTTCTGGAGTCAGTGTACATTGTTCATGTGATTCTTGGAATTTCTCCATTTCATCTAATTTCTCTAATTTGTTGGCAGCCCAGTTCATAGTATCCTCTTATGATCCTTTTTATTTCTGTGAGTTTAGTAGTAATGTTCCCCCTCTTATTTCTGATTTTATTTATTTATATCTCCTCTCTGTCCTTTTTTTAAAAATTAAAAAAAAATTATTTATGTCTAGCTGAGCTTTTCTCAATTTTATTCATCTTCTCAATGTACCAGCTTTTGGTTTTGATGATTTTCTTTATTTTTCCCCTCAGTTTTATTTGTTTTTGCTCTAATCTTTATTATTTCTTTACTTCTGCTTGCTTTGGGAGTGGTTTGCTGTTTTTTTTTCCTAGTTCCTTCAGGTGTACAGTTAGGTTTTTGATTTTAGCTCTTTTTTCTTTTTCAACGTAAGCATTTTGGGCTATAAATTTTCCTCTCAGCACTGCCTTCACTGCATCCCATGAGTTTTGATATGTTGTGTTCTTGTTTTCATTCATCTTGAGATATTTACTGATTTCCCTTGCAATTTCTCCTTTGACTCACTGATTGTTTAGGAGAGTATTGTTTAACTTCTATATATTTGTTAATTTTCCAGTTCTCTGCTTGTTACACTATTATACCATCATTCCATTATTTTCAGAGAAAGTGCTTTGTATAATTTCAATGTTGATAAATTTAGTGAGACTTGTATTGTGACCGAACATGTGTTATATCCTGAAGAATGATCTGTGTACACCTGAGAAGAATGTATATACTGCTGTTTTGGGGTCCAGATCCGATGGACTCTTAACAGTGCTCACTGCACCATTGTGCCCACCACCATGTGTATGTCAGCATGTTTCTTTTCTTGGATCTGTTGGGTTTCCAACTCTTCAGCCTTCAGGACTGGCAATAGGAGTTGTGATCACCATGTGGGGAAAGCAGTGTTTCTTCTACCTCAGGCCTTGGTTATATAGGAACAGCATAGACTGAGCTTTTGGGAAATGCACTTTGCTTTTTGTATTTAAATAGAATACTTTTATATCATGGATGCTTTTGAGTGTGAATGAAGCAGGCTCCTGTTTCAGAGGTGCTGCTTTTGTAGGTGACCCTATTGCTTAGCTAGGATCGGTGCTTTGTACTACTTTATGGTTATTTGAAGGGCCTTTTAGCTTTGATGATATTTTTAAAATAGTCACTTTTGATAAAACCTTATCTGTATATGTCTGTTAGGTCTAATTCATTTATCATATTATTCAAGTTCTCTGTTTCCTTATTGATCATTTGTGTGGATGTTCACCCTATTGATGAGAGTGGTATATTGAAGTCTCCAACTGTTATTGTAGAGATATCTATTTCTCCTTTCAGTTTTGCTTGTTTTTGCCTCATGTACTTTGGGGCACCATGGTTAGGTGCCTAAATACTCATGATTGTTATTTCTTCTTGGTGGGTTGCCTGTGTTACTAATGTATAGTGCCCTTCTTTGTCTCTTATAACAGTTTTGCATTTAAAGTCTATTTTGTCTAGTATTAGTATAGCTACCTCAGCTCTTTTTTGGTTACTATTTGCATGCAAAATCTTTTGCAGTCTTTCACTTTCAGCCTATTTGTGTCTTTGGGTCTAAATTGGATCTCTTGTAAACAGTATTAGTTGGATCATGCGTTTTAATCCATTCTGCCAATCTCTATCTTTTGATTGGGGAGTTTAATCTATTAACATTCAAAATTATTACTATAATGGCAGTACTTATTTCTGCCATTTTATTCTTTGGCTTTTACTTGTTTTGTTTTTTTTTTTTTTGGTCTTTTTATCCTTTACTTACCCTTATTGATAATCTTTATTTCACTATTCCAAACTACTCTCTCCTGTCTTTTCTTTTCAGCCTATAGAACTCCCTTTAGTATTTCTTGTAGGGCAGGTCTCTTGTTGATGAACACTCTACGTTTTTGTTTTATCTGTGGATATTTTAAACTCTCCTTCATATTTGAAGGACAGTTTTCCAGATAGAGAATTTTTGGCTGGCAGGCTTTCTCTTTTAGTACCTTAATGTATCATACTACTGCCTTCTCACCTCCGTGGTATCTGATGAGAAATCAACATTTATTCTTATTGCAGACGCTTGTATGTGATGAGTCAATTTTCTCTTTCTGCTTTCAGAATTCTCTATGTTTAGCATTTGACAACCTGATTAATATGTGTCTTGGAATAGGTCTATTAGGATTTATTTTGTTTTGCATACATTGTGCTTCTTGGACATGTATATTTATGTCTTTCATAAGAGTTGGGAAATTTGGGGCCGTTATTTTGTCAGATATTCCTTCTGCCCCATTTCCCTTCTCTTTTCCTTCTGGGATAACAAATGATGCTTATGTTTTTACACTTCATGCTGTCATTCACATCTCTGAGGCCCTGCTAAATTTCTTCCATTCTTTTCTCTGTCTGGTCTTCTTTGTCCTGTCTTCTAGTTCACTAATTCTTTCTTCCCTGTTCACTTCTGCTGTTGTATACATCTAGTATATTTTAATCTCTTTTATTTTAATCTCTTCTCTTGTGCCTTTTTATCCCCATAAATTCTGTTACATTTCTTTTTATACTTTCGAGTTATTCTTTATGCTTGCAGGTTGCCTTCTTAATATCCTTTATCTCTTTAGCCATATTTTCCTTCATCTCCTTGAATTGATTTAGGAGATTTGTTTCAACATATTTGATTAGTTGTTCCAAACTCTGTGTTCCTCTGAAGTTTTAATTTGTTCCTTTGACTGTGCCATGTCGTTCTGTTTCTTAGTTGTAATTATTTGCTGGTGTCTAGGCATCTGATTATCTTGAGGAGTTTACTCTGAAAGTCAGTTTCTTTCTCTTGCCTAGGATTTTATGGTTGATTGGTTGTGTGTTAAGGCTCTTCTTTGATACTTGCTTCAACTTACTCTAGACCTTTAAATAGGCCATGTTTAACTGATCACATTTTTTTCAGTTTTGCATCTGCTTCTTGCCCTGGGTATGTGGTACAATTTTTATGATTGTGCTTTTTGTGCTGTTGTTTCACCTCCAGAGAGAGAGCTTCCTTTGATCTGTTCTTTTTGATTTTTGTTTTGCCTTTATCGTTTTTTTTTTACATTCCTTTCTTTGTCTCTAGCTGTTTTTGCCTGGTGGGCAAATTCTGAGAGGAGGGTCACCCTGGTGAGGACTTTCTCATGTCAGTATTTCCTAGCCAAAACAGGGCTAGAGACCCACAAAGGGGGCACACACTGGCTACAGAGTGCCCTGGAGAGGGGATCAAAAGCCTCTTTGACAGCTTCCCACAGCTATGATTTCCTGGCCTGCCCAACAAATGCAGCCTTTCAGCTTATTGTTCCCTGTATCCCTGAGGGGAAGCACTGTGTCTTTAAATCTCCACTACCTCTGTCCCCGTCCATTGTAGGGTTGACACAATGGCTGTTGCACTTTTGTCCAGGGTGGGTTGAAATAGTAACTCAGCCCAGCACTTCTTTGACTTCCAACCGTTTTGTGTCTTTGGGTCTAAGGTGAGTCTCTTTAAACAACATGCAGTTGGATTGTGCTTTTGATCCATTCTGCCAGACTGTCTTTGATTGGGTGTTTAATCCATTTACATTCAGTGTAATTACTGATAAGGGAGGTCTTACTTTAGCCATTTGGTTCTTTTTTGTTATACGTCTTATATTTCTTTAGTCTGTATTTTCATTTACTGCAGTCTTCATTGGTATATAGTTGATCTTTTGTGATGTAACTTCTCTTTCAAGAAGGCTGTGTTTAAAAGTTCAGATTTCCTCAGATCTTTCTGCATCTGTATCTTTCCCTGTGCATGAGCTATAACTGTTATGATTACTATACTATAGGTAACTATTTTACCTCCATGGGAGGATTTCCTTTATTCTGTTCCTCCTCTGGGAGTCCTGGGCTGTTCTCTTTGTTCTTCCCCAGGGCTATGGTTTCCTATACTTTTCTCCCTTGCCTTAGGCCACCTTTTCACTCCATCTTTCAGTCCTCTATCCATTCTATCTCTTAGCAGTTCATTTTCCTGTTTTCATGCTGACATTTCTGCCTCTGGTAACTTTAGTGTTATGAGATCCTGATCCATGGAGCCAGATGTTATCAGTGTTCATAATCACCGGAATTTTTGGTTTAGGTGCGTCAGCAATTATGGACCTGGCTGGGAGTGTGCAGGAATAATTCCATTGCAGGTCACTTTGATTTCAGATGGATCACTTTTTACACTCCCTCCAACCTCAAAGCCCCTGCATTGGGATTATGTATACCTGGGTTCCCATTCTGAATGTGTGTGGGACTCTGTTGCTGCTGTGGGTGACTTTGTGGTCAATGACCATGGTAGGAAGTTTCCTGGCCAGAGTGCTGCTGGTGTCTGTCTTAAACCACTGCCAGAGTTAATGGTCTGGTGTGGGAGATCTGTGCTGCTCTCCTACCATTTTTTTCCTCTTCCATTCAGCGTTTGTGGAGTCTGTTCTTAGTCTCTATTGACTGCCAGAGTTCCATATGAGTTGATTCTCTAAAACAGATTACTTTTGTTTTCCTAGCTCTCAGAGAAAGGTTGGTTTGAACTTACTCCAGCATTACCAAAAGCAAAATGCATATATGTTTCTAAACTCAGAATTTTTTGGATTATAGAAGACAGTACAGTGTGTACTTTACAGGCATTAGCCAATCTTGGGCAGCATACCATAATATCACTGCAGTCAAATATATGAATATTAATCCTGCCAGTGACTACAATAATGTAAGTATTCATACTGGGAATAATGGATATAATGTGATGTTAGCATACATGATTTGGAAGAAGCTAACTTCTTTGGTTTGTAATGCAGTCTGTTAAGAAAATGGAAGCATTCTAAAACACAGCTGCTTGTTTGGTTCTAGCCAGTGACTAACCATCTTTTACTTCTTCACATGCTTTTTCCTTTGGTGTGAGATTTCATCCTAAATGGCACATCCTCAGACCACATTTTTTTTTTTAAATGAACGTTTTAGTGTTTAATCATACAAACTTATTTATTTGATGGTTTGGTTAATGTCTATTTGCTCATTAGACTCTGAGCTCTGTGAAATCAGGAGTCACATTTCTCCTTTTTTCCTTGACCATTTTGTCATCAGTGCCTAGGTCAGTGCTTGGGAATACATTTATTATAAATAACTGATGAATTAATAGGTGATCATTTGTTAATAGATGATTGATTAGTGTTTGTATGAATGAAGGAATAAAAGTGAATAAATGAATGAGTGAATATATAAGAAGTGCTATGCTGATGATAATGGTGGTAATGATAAGAAATGAAAGGCTCATTGCATTTTAGTAAAATCTGGTAAAAGCCAGATTTGATAAATCCTGGATGTTTATGGTTAGTTTCATAGATATGTATGTTTAGCATTGCAAACTACTTCACTGATGTTTCTTTGGGAACTTATTATTATTGAGTATGTTACAGCATTTGGCCCCCATTTTCCCATAAATTGTTTTTATTATGTAAATTTTGAAAGCATAACATTTTTGAGGGATCCATCATTTCAGAGCATGACAAAGTATATCATTGCTAGTCATTCTGCTACAGAGATAAAGGAATATGATTGTTGATGGATTCACAGTCTCAGTAGAAAGCAGACTTGTACTTTACAAGCACACACACAAAGGTGATGTCGTTTATTCTACCAGGAGAATTTGTTTTTTGCTTCATCAGGGAGGTGACATTTGAACTGAATCTTAACTGATGAGAAGAAATACTTTAAATGGCCAAAGGAGTTTTTTATTTAACTGTATAATATAATAAAAGTATATAGTGTTTTTTGTGGATTGACAAATAATAATTTGGCTGGAGGCCATAGCAGTTTGCAAGAAGAGGTTATAAAGCCAGATTGGAGCTACCCAGGTTAGTTTATCCTTTGGCATGAAAGGCCACCAGAAACTTTTATAGATATTCTGTAATGTTTAAGTGAAGCGGTTCTAGAGCCAGACTCTCTGGGTTCATATCTCAGACTCTGCTCCTTACTAACTGTGTGACCTTGGGCACATTACTTAGTTTCTCTGTGCCTCAGTATCCATATTTATAAAATGGAGATGATAATTGTAACTAACTCAAAAGTTTGCAGTTAGGATTAAAAGAATTAACACATGTCAGATACTTAGAAAAGTTCCTGGCACATAGAAGAAGCTCAGTAAGTGTTGGGTATGTTGTTGCTATATTTATGGAGAAAAATCGAAAGTTTATAATTGCATTAGTCTAGCTTGAAATTAGGGTGTAACACATTGAAGAGGTATTTAGAGATAAAATTAACAAGACTTGAACTTACTGATTTTAAATAACCTGATATTTCAATTAATAATGCTGTCTATCTGCAGTGGGAAAGCACTTTTGAAATTTATACAATAATATATTTTATGATTTGAAAACCCATGGAACTTAAAAATCTTCTAATTTGTTCTTTCTTTTAGATCATATAGAAAATTTCAGCTGTAGCCTTTGGACTAGAAGCTGAAATAATAGAAGCTGTGTACAATGCATTAGGGTATTGAAGAAAATTAATTTTTGAATTAAATACTTGGAATATAAGGAAGGAAAAGGTGACTGAAAATGGGGCGGAAGAAAATACAAATCACACGCATAATGGATGAAAGGAACCGACAGGTAAATGCAAACTTTAATTCATGTATTTAGTTGATGTATATATGTATTTGTAAAAAGAATGTAAAATAGAATGGTTGCATTTTTCTTAAATTTAATTTCAACTCTGAATAGTTTTATTTCCAGAGTAAATGGAAAAATTTTAGCAATAAAATAAATTGTGGCTTTTCATCATGTACTTTTAAGAAACTTTAGTTTTCTTATTACAGAAGTCATATATTGTTAATTATAGAAAATATAGGCAAGAAAGAAGAAAAGTGAAACACTGCAATCTGATCTATACCACCCATTGTGAAGATTTTCATAATATATTTAATCCTCTCTATATTTGATTATGTATTTGATTGTTAGTCTTATGTATATTGATTATTATTTTAAATTATTACCTCTGTTTTCATAATTAGCTAATATATAAGTTAACTACAATTATCATTGAATGTGTGTCCTAGTCAGTTAAATGTTCTGGTTGACCAACTAATAACTCGGATATATTTTACAACCTATTATCACAAGTATTTTTAAAACATTTCAGCTTATACCTCAGCTTTAGTTGATAAACTATATTGAACCTAATTTTCACTACTGATATTAGTAAACTCTTACAAATTCAGGGTAATTATAATAATGCTGGTATATTAAGAGACTAGAAGTTAGTTTAGAGCAGGGGTTAGCAAACTGTGGTCCACAAGCTGGCTGCCTATTTTTGTAAATAAAGCCATGTCCATTTGTTTACATATTGTCCTTGGCTTTTTTCATACATGACATAGTTGAAACTATTTGCCACAGAGACTGTAGGGTCCACAATCCTAAAATATCTACTCTCTGGCCCTTTAAGAAAGTATTTGCTAACCTCTGGTTTAGAAGAAAGAAGGAAAAATAATTTCATAGAATATTGCAAATGAATTAATATTCGGGGCATTTTCAAGGGGAGAGATGCTGTTTTTGGGAAGTTGTATATCAGAAGTGGCAGGAACAGTTGCTTTCTCTAAGTTTAGCAGTAACAGAACACTGAAAAAGTTCTGCAAAGCCGGAGTAGTATTTCACTGGTAGTACAGATATAATTGGAGACAAAACTCAATCAAGCAGGTAGTAGGGAAGTTAGTGGATGTGATTAGGGTTGCCTATAGACCAAATTGAAGAGGATTCTTGTTTCAACTCATGAAGATTCCTTAACTAAAGCATAAGGCCCACACAAATGATCCATTATGAAGAAATTCTAAAGAAATGGTTCCATAGCAACCATTATAAAAGTGTAAGGGAGGCATGGGGACCTGCTCCATGAACATATGTAGTCTAATTATGAAATAGGGTTTATTAAGGAGTAATATACAGGCAGAGAAGTAGCAGAACTCATAAGGTCCCCTCAGCTTTCATTATCCTATAGCTATGCTTAAATTGGGCATAGCTGGACTGGACTTAACAAATGGAAAGGACTCTGCATGGTTAGAGGGAAATGGAGGCTAGGGATATAATGTGTAATGGAAACTTACAGGTTGAGGAAATGATCTTGTTAAATAGATGAACCCAGCCACTATAGGTCAGGGGCTAGAATTAACCTGTTTCTGTGTTGATCTTTCCTGCTAAGCCAGCTTCTTGCCAAGCTGCCAAAGGGGGAAAGGACTGTTTCCCCTCAATTTAGGCAAAGAATGGAGAAAACATGGAAAAGAAATCGTTGGGCAGTGTATTTTTCAAGTTAGATTAGGCACAATTTTTCATAAACTGAAAGGTTATCTCAATTCTACTGGTTTTTGAATTTGTGGATTCTGAGTTAAAGGTTTCATTATTTTTGTTTTAATGAGGGAAAATTGTTTCTATGCACAAGAAAAGTGACACTATTTATTCATCCACATCTCAGTACCTACTATAACATAGTGAGGGGCAATGTTAGGTACTGGGAATGCATTAAAAATGTAGAGCCTACATAGGAGATTTAAGTATATGGCAAATAGAAGTATGCTCGGGTGCTGGGAAAGTTTATGAAGGAATCACCGACCTCTGGAGGGGTAATTCAGGGAACAATTATTGGAGGAAGAGTTTTGAATTATAAATATAATTTAACCAGGCAGAATCACATGCCAGGTCAGTGAAACAGTGCATGAATAAGCTTGGAGGTGACAGTGCCGTGCGTTTAGAGAGAACTGCAAGTAGTTTAATGTGTTTAGGGTTTAGAGAGTTAGGAGAGGAAGTTGGAAAATAACGAAGGAACCCATATCATAAGGGCCTTTACCTCATTTTTAAACTTGTGAATTTTATCTTTAAAACTATTGAGAACCATTAGCTTTAAATTCATTGAAGAATTTTTGTATAGGGCAGTGACATGACAAGATTTGTATTTTAGAGCAGTTGCTCTGTAAGAAATATAAAAAATGAGTGGAACAGTCCATGTGTGGAGTGGGCAAAAAGGCATTGGTGATGGAGAGGAAGGAGTCAGGTGAGAGAACAAAGTGAACTTTAATAACTGAAAAGCTTGGTCTTAATTGGAAGTTCTACTTTTTCAGGTGAGAGTGGTTTTTGTGTGTGTGTGTGTTTTTTTTTAACAATTTATTGAAGTTTATCGTTCATATTTGAACATACATAAACAATAAGTGTTCAGTAAACATTGTGAATTTACAAAACAAACACGCATAACATCATATAGGGCTCCCACACATCACCCCACCACAAATATTTTCTTTGCATTGTTTTGAAACATTTGCTAACAAATTATGAAAGAGCATCGTCAAAATATTATTATTATTACTAACTATAGTTTGTATCTTACTCCCCTGTACTTTTTTTTAAGGCTTTATTTATTTACTTTTATCCGTTTTTAAACACCCCCCCCCCCCATTTTTCCTGTATTTGTGTCCATTCGCTGGGCAACTCTTGTCCATTTCCTGCCCTCTATCCTCATACTTCTCTTCCTGTCGTCACTGGGATTTTATCTTCGGAACCTCTGATGTGGGAGAGAGGTGTCTTACCGCCTGCACCACCTGAGTTCCGGATTTTTTGGTGCGTGCATCTCGTCTTGATTCTCCCTTGTGTCACTCTCCTGTTACGTCATCATCTTGCTACGTGGCTCATGGGGCCTGGCGGTGCACCCACGCACGGGGCCTGGCGGCCTGTGCACCTTCTATATTTTCCTTTTTTTAAATTTTTACCAGGAGGTCCTGGGGATTGAATCCAGGTCCCTCCATATGGGAGATGGATGCCCAACTATCGGAGCCACATCCATCCCCCTGCTATCTCTCTTAAGGTTGACCAAAGATACCTAGAGTTACAGTCATTTCCCATACGGGATGGTCATATAGTAAATCAAGCTTAGTTTATCACCAGCATTCTAAAAACCAGACCTAGGGAGAAAAACTAGTTCTGGGGACACATGCACGGTTTCTAATATAGCAAATGTTTAGCCTACCCTGATTATCACAAAATCAGGACAGCGAGAATATTCGCATGAGAGTGGTTTCATGTGATGTAACTTGTAACATCTGATTTAATTATAGTAATTAACTATAATTTAATTTTTTTTACTAGAGAAGTTGTGGGTTTATAGAAAAATCATGCATGAGATACAAGGTTCCCATATGCCTCCATAATATTAACACCTTGCATTGGTGTGGTATATTTTTTATAACTGATGAAAGCACATTTTTGTAATTATACTATTAACTATAGTCCATAGTTTAACTTTAGGGTTCACTGTGTAGGTCCATGGATTTTTAAAAACTTTTTAATCTAGTAACATATACAAGCTAAAGTGTCTATCAGCTGATGAATAGATAAGTAAAATTGGGTATATGCACACAATGGAATATTATTCAGCCTTAAAAAATGAAGTTCTGATACATGTGACAAAATGGAGGAACCTTGAAGACATCATGTGGAATGAAATAAGCCAGTATTGTATGTCCACATTGATATGAAATAATTAGAATAAGCAAACTTATAGAGTCAGAATCTAGTATATAAGTTACCAGGGTACAAGGTGGAGGTAGGGAATTAAGGCATAAAATGTAGTTTCTGTTTGGGATGATGGGAAAGTTTTGATAATGGATGGTGGTGATGGTGGCACAACATCATGAATGTAATAAACAGCACTGAATTGTATATTTGAATGTGGTTAAAAGGGGAAATTTTAGGCCATGCCGATATAATTTTAAATATGTACAGTATCTGTGTGAAATTTAACACAAATAAACACACCTACAAATAAATATACTTCTAACAAAAATAGATAACCTAAGTATGAGAAAGATATTGTATATTATTAGATGACTTAATATACCGTAAAGTTGTCAGTTCTTCCTGTATTGATACTGCATTAAATTAACATTTTAATGGAAATCCTAGTAGGGCTGTTGAGAAGAACCTGACAACTGATCTAAAGTTTTTAGCTAATGAAATGTTGAAAAAAGAGAATAAGGCTATTTTTCCCTATAAGATATTAAAGTGTACCTTTTGGAATCATGAAGAATTTCTCATATGCTTCAGAACTTTTCTCTAATAACTTGCTTGTTCACTTTGTGGGATGAATAATGCATGAATATTGGGGTCTTTCATGATACAGTTTTTTGATAAACCAGACTGAGAAAGTATTGGCTTAATTTTGTACAAGGAGGTTGTAACAGTTTGGCAGTTTGATATATTTATGAATTCCAAAAATAGATATTGGATTATGCTTGTAAACTGATCTGTTAATCTGGGCATGATTAAGTTATGATTAGGGCATTGACTGGGTCAGGTCAGTAGGGCATTGAGCCCCACCCCTTGATGGGTGAGGTCTCAAAGATAAAAGACATTGCAAAGACAGAGTTGGAGTTGTTTTGATGTTGGAGTTTTGATGCTGGAGCCCGGGGAGGCGAGCAGGTGTAGGAGCTTGGTTATGAGGAAGGAGAGAAGGCAGAGACAAGCCATTCCCCTGATAGTCTACAGCGGCCTTGTGGAGAGAGGCAGAGCCTGGAGAGCCTCATAGTCTGCAGCTGAACTTGTGGAGGAAACAGGCGCTAAGCCCAGAGAAAAATGGAGCCCTGGGAAGAGAGGAACCCAAGAAGTCTGAACCCTGGCAAATGTCGGCAGCTGTCTTCCTCTTAACACGTGGCAACAGACTTTGGTGAAGGAAGAAACTTATGCTTTATGGCGTGGTAACTGTAAGCTTCTACCCCAAATAAATACCCTTTATAAAGACCAAATGATTATTGGTATTTTGTATCAGCACCCCTTTGGCTGACTAATACAGAAGTATACTTTTTAAACTAAGCCAGAGAGAGAGAGAGAGAGAGAGAGAGAGAGAGAGAGAGAGAGAGAGAGAGAAAGAGAG
>PVKH010024208.1:0-13678 GCA_004027955.1 Chaetophractus vellerosus
TCTCTCTCTCTCTCTCTCTCTCTTTCTCACACACAGACACACAGACACACACACACTCGTACGCATGCACACGTCTTAACATTCTCCCCAAACCTGCCCACTTTCTCAATGGTCACCATTAGTTTCCTATGTTCCATTCTTACTACTCACAGTGTGGCCCATAGCCCAGCACCATCTCTATCACCTGGGAGCTTGTCAGAAATGCAGGATGTCAGGTCTTTGTCCCATCCTCCACCCCCACCCAGACTGAATGAATCAGAAGTTGCAGTTTAACAAGACCCCCAAGGGCTTCATATGCACAGTAAATTTGGAGAAGACTTCCTCTAAACTCATCTGCCAGCTTTGGAAGAAGAAGAAGATAGGGGGTGGTCCCTCACCCTCAACTCTGTTACCACCATCTGGTCCTTCCAGTTTTTTTCCTTATCGTGGCTCATATTTCTCCAAGAACTAGACAAGCTGAGCCCTTGATTAAATGTTTATCCAGGGAAGATTCTAGTCTCCTAAGAAAAGGTGTCATGATGCAAGATCACAAAGAAGAGTACCGATGTTTCCTCCTGGCCTATCTCCCAAAGTGTAAACACTGTTTCTCTTTACTTCATATTTCTTAATAGATCTTCTTTCAGTTGTTTAGATTTTGTCAAATTAGCTTTCTCTGTTACCATTTCTAAAAATGAACTTTCTAGCTCCAGGGTGTTTTATAAGGCCAGATAACATCATTATTCTGCTCTTATTTCAATTCTGAAATAATTTCTTACTCATGTTTCTGTGTGTATGTCATCTCCCAGGTCTCTCAACTTTCTCTGCAAGGTACAGATTTAAACATATTTTTCTCCTAGTATTTGGGAAGGGCCCTATAACTCTTTAAATCTATTTCCCTAATCTCTGCTAAGGTACCGTATCTTATCATCTTCTCTGTTCAATGCCTTTCTGAAGTCACCTCCATTCATCTTCTTGCTGGAATTTCAAAGACCTTTATCCTGCAGGATAAAGTAAACACATAGAGAATAAAAAAACAGGGGGAATTTTTTATGCTGGAATTGGAACCAACTCCCCTTCCTGCCCTACCTCATCCATCTGGCACTTTGGTCTTGAGAATCTTCTCTTCCCGCAGCTAGCGATCTTATACGGAGGCTGGGATCGCTCCCCATCGTCACTAAGCCTTCTCCTTCCCTCAGGACATGACATGCAGAACTGCCTCCACAGACTCTTCTCAAAGTCACCCTCAATCAAAGGCCTTAAACTTCTCTGCTCGATTAGTACATAAGCACTGGGTTTCTTTCTTTCTTGTTTTAATTAATTAATTTATTTATTTATTTTAAAGAAACTTTAGATTACATAAATGTTACACAAAAATTATAGGGGATTCCCATATGTCCCACTTCCTCCCCCTCCCACACTTTCACACATTAACAACATCCTTCATTAGTATAGTATATTTGTTACAATTGATGAACACATATTGAAACATTCCCACTAACCATGGATTATAATTTACATTATAGTTTACATTATATTTTACACTCTGTCCCACACAATTTTGTAAGTTATGACAAAATATATAATGGCCTGTATCCATCATTGCAACATTATGCAGGACAATTCCAATGTCCCGAAAAAACTCCCATATTACACCTATTTTTCCCTCTCCCTCCCCTCAGAACTCCCAGTGGCCACTGCCTCCACATCAGTGATAAAAGTTCTTCCATTGCTAGAATAACAATAAGTCTATAGTAGAACAATAGCCAATCTACTTTAGTTCATTTTCATTCCCCATTCCTGAGGATTTTGAAATGCTAATGTCTACTCTGCTTCTAACTGAGAGAGGGGACTTAGAGCCCATGGGGCAGATGGAATTGTCTTGCTTGCAGTTGTAGACACTCTCTGTTCCTTGGGCTGGGCCTTGTCCATTATCACCACCTTGTTAGTTATCCTGGATGAGTCCAGTGAACTGGAGAGTAGGTCTTGGAACTCTGCTGAGATTCAGGTCCCAACTGGCACATGGACAAACCAAAGATTTAAGTCTCTTGGACATATACCTATCAATTCTAGTCCTAACTATAGGTTCAAATATAAGGGGCAGAAGAGCCATGTGAAGAGAAACCACAAATGAGTCCAACTCTGTCACACTGGGGAGCATAAGTTCCAAAGTAAGGCCCACTGGCAAGTTGCCAAACTCCTGAGCTGTCAGCCCTGCCTATAGTATCTGGATGTCTCCAGAGCCCTCAGGAGCCCCACTATTTGAGGCAATATTTACTTTGGCAGTCAATGAGATCCTGCTGAGATGTGCATAAGCATACCTCTGGAATGACCTCCCGACTCACTTTGAAATCTCTTAGCCATAAGAACTCATTTGTATTTACTATTTAGCCCTTATGGTGAAGTTCTTTTTCCAGGTGCATTGCTAGTAGGTGCTTGGTAATAATCCCTCAGTGCCAGGGAAGCACTGGGTTTCTTTATATCTTCTTCCCCTCCCTGCTCAGGATTCACTCTTCCATTAAAAAGTCTCCCTATTAAAATATCCTCATTCATCCTCTGTCCCCTTTCACCTACTTTGTCCCTTTGCAGTCTTCAAATGGAGTTTGTGGTCTTCAGAACTTCTTTCTTGTATTTGTCACGAGGGATATTAGTTATTAGAATAAGAATAATCCACATTTATAGAGGGCCACCTTGGGTCCAGTATGCCAACATGTTTTTATCTGTTTTGCTCCTCATAACCTCCTGATGCAGGGGAATAAGGCCCAAAAGCCCTGACTCTGGAGTCCAACACCAAGGGCTTGAGTCCCAGCTTTACCACTGTGCAACTATGAGGCCTTAGGTGAAGCACCTAACCTTTCTTTACTTTGGTTTTCTCGTCTACAAAATGAGGACAATGATAATAGCTAGTTCATAGGGTTGTGAGCAAACATTAAAGTTTAGTGCACGTGAAATATTTAGAATAGAGCCTGGCACAAGCAACTTTAATTCCCATCCCCATTTTACATAGGAGAAAACTAAGGCACAAAGAAGGTTTATAATGTCCATGTTATCCATAAGGTGGTTAGTGGCAGAGCTAGGTCTAGGTAGTCTGGCTCTGTAACCTATGCTTCCTAGTGGTAATTAGGCAACTAACCTGTAAAACTTCAGAGAGACAGTGAAAGACCCCGTCTGTGGAGTCAGGGCTAGACATTGAACGGCATGGCACTGGCCGTGCCCAGGGAGGGGTTACGCAACACCTGGACAGCGGGTAGCCTCTTTATGAGTGCTCAACTCAGAAGTTATCTTCCTCCTGCCAAAAACCAGGGAAATAGAAAAACCCTCCCACAGAGGCACACTGAGAGTACAAAATCACAGGAATGCTGCAGCCTCATAAATCCCAATTTACACAGATTTATGCAGTATCAAACAGGAACAGGCATAAGCAAATCCATACAAACAATTCATCTATTCAACACACATTTACTGAGTGCCTGCTTTGTGCCAGGGAAGGTGCTGGGGATCCCTGCTTTCATGGAGCTTATACTTAGGGATGCAATGATGAAACAAATAGTTTCAGATAGCAGTAAGAGCTATGGGAAAAATAAAAAGTGTTCATATGATATGATGAAAAATTTATTCTTTAAGTGCCAAGAAAATATCATTCTCTGCAATGAATGCATATTGCTGTTCTGAGCCAAGGAAGTGATTGGTGTCACAAGGACCACCAAGGATTAGAATAGAATCAAAAAAACAAATCAAGAAAACATACGGGACAGGTAAATCCACAGACAAGAGGCTCCAGACCAGAAGTAGCAGAAGGACCTTTTCCTTGGCCACTCTGAATGAGAAGTGACCGACTCTGGAGTTATGTCTGGATCCATGCCTGTGCTTAAGTTGGCTAACACATTTTATAAAGGAGCCTTCTTCACAAATGTTTTTTGTCACTTTATAAATTATAGAATTAAAATAGCCTCTTGAGGTAGTATTTGCTGATATCTGAACAGGGTGGGCCCAAATGACATTTGTGGTTGCAGTCCTGGGGCCTGGTGGAGGCAAATCACAATAAGCAGCTCCTTTTATACATAGAGTCTAAGCAGGGACTGCGGCTCTGTCAAACATGACGCCTTTGCCAGTATGTCCTCCATTTCGTGACCTTCTCCTGTGCAGTCTTTGACCCATGATTTGCACAAAGTACACTAGAAACCCTCAAATTCCCACAGTGCTATAAGAGCCCAAAGTGAACTTAGCTGATCTCTACCTCTCCAATAAGACCACTTCCTGCTTTGTAGTATGGCTGCTATGTGTCCAACTTTTACACTCCCTGAGGTCAAATTCATGTTTCATTTATCTCTGAGTCCCACAAAATGCCAGACCCAGTGCATTAAACAGAGCAAGTTATATCGGTGGAATGTAGTGGTCTTTCTGCTTTAAAAGAAGGAAGAGGGAGAGGAGGAAGAAGGAGAGGAAGGAGGGAGAAAAGAGCAGAGGAGGGGGGAGAGGGAGGGGAAGCAGGGAGAGGAAAAGGATGAGGATGAGGGGAATGGGGAAGGCTGGGTCAACACTGAGCTGTGAGCCCAGCCTCCACCCTGGCTTTTCATCCCTTTGTGGCCATTCTGGAGCCATAGCGACCAATCACTGCCTGCCAGCTGTTTGACAAGGTCAGACTGAATCCTTGCTTTGGGTTATGGCCCAAGAGGTCAAATAGAGATAACTCCCGATTGGTTTAAATGTCCCAGAGTCAGCCACTTCTGGAGTTGTTAGATTCCACCTCCATTGTCCTGCGAAGCAGAGGAAAAACCAGAAAGCCCTTTCTCCAATTGGTCTCTCCTCAAATCGGCATAAAGAATGAAAAGTGATACAGACATAGGTATTGCTAGCCTCATGTTACAGTTAAGAAGCTTGAGAATCAAGATGATAAAGAAAAATGACAACACAGCAAACTTTTTAAGAGCCCACACTCTGCATTAGTTATGACCAAGCTCAAATTCAAGCTCTGTTACTTGCTGGCTGTGTGATGTAAACTCTCCTTGCCTCAGTTTTCTCATCTGTCATATGTGTATTACAATTCCATCAAATGTCTGTGAAGAGGAAAGGATGTCATGCATTTGACATACTGAATACAATGTCTGGCACATAGAAAGTGCTGATTAATCTTAACTGTCCTTATAATTATTATGATCATTAAAGAGATTTACACTCTCTTAGTTATTGCAAAGCTAGTATATTTCTGTATCAGTCTGGATATTCTCAGTTATGCCACAGTAACAAATAACCTCCAAGATCTTAGTGGCTTACTACAAAGGTGATTTTCTCACTCTTGGAACACAGTCATCACAGACCAGCTCCTCCGCATCATCTTTGCTCAGCCACCCAGATGATGGAGCAGCCCCTCTCTGGACCATTGCCTAGAAGAATGAGAGGAAAGAGAATGGGGTTGAAGCACAAAGTGGCTTTTAAAGCTCCTGCCCAGAAACAGCACATGCCACTTCCACTCATATTTCATTGGCGGAAGCAAGCCGGACCTCAATATCATGGGAGGGGCTAATCCCCCCTCCCCCACTTGGAGAGGAAGCAGTCTTCTCAGTGAAGGCTATTCTATTATAAATTGCAGGCCACCCCCACCCACATCAGAGCTTTCATCTTCCTCCCATGCTTTAGTTTTTTTCATAGTACTTATCACCATCTACTATTGGTTATTTTTCTTATTTAACTGCTTTATCATATGTTTCCTCCACTAGAACATAAACTCCATGAGGGCAGCAATTTTGACCTGTTTTATTCATTGCTACCCCAATGCACAGAACGGTATTTGGAACTAGAGATAACTTATTTCAGGATTTTTAAAGACATAAAAATTATCTACTTTCCTGGAGACTTATTGTCCACCTCCTGGTGGAGGAGATGGGCATTAAAACACACCAATAAATAAGCAGGATGATGAGGGCATATGTGGTAAATAAATGGGGTGGTTGAGAAGGCCTCCCTGAGATGGTTTCATTTGAACTGTGATGTGAATGACAAGCTAGATCCTTGTATAAGGATGGTAGAAGAGCACCCAGGTGGGGGAATTCTCAAGCACAATGGCCTAAAGATGGAACAAGCTTGGCTTAGGAACAAAAAGCAAGTCAATGTGTCTGGAGGGTGGTGATCTAGAGAAAGAGGGGTGAAGTTGGACAGATGAACAGAAGCCCAGTCATGGAATGCTTTCATTGCTTGTCCTCATTACTAATCACAGTGTAGGTCACCAAAGTCCCACTGACACCCGCCTTGAACATGTGTTGTAAGCTGTCTGCATGACCAGCTTCTTCTCATTATTCAGGACTCACAGCAGAAATATCACTTCTTCAAACTGGGCTCACACGTGCACACACACACACCAGTAACAGACTTTAACACATTATCCTGTCTTATCACCTTCATAGCGTTCATCACATCTGAAGTTTTCTTCCATACTATCTGTTTATTGTCAGTCTCCTCCACTAGAGTGTAAGCCCCATCAGAGCAAGGACCTTCTCTGTCTTATTCACTACTATGTCCCCACTGTCTAGAGTTGTGTTTGGTTTATCATATGTGCTCAGAATAACTTTATGCGTATCTTGTTATTTTCCCAGGGCGCAGACTTCAAGGAAGAGATTTGTGTTCAGGAAGATCATACAGAGTGGTCTTAGGAACAAAAATATAATCTTGGGGAGGCCAACTGCTGACCTTCAGCCAGGGCAAGTCCTGAAGAAGCGCTCAGCCATGAACCACCAGCAGCCAATATTCTAGCTGAGAAATTGAGAACCTCAGTCCGGAAGGAGGGATCAGGGTAGCACATCACAACATTTACTGCAACAAATGAATGAGTGATGAATGAGTACATTTTTGCTATCTAAACTTATGTTAAATTGTCTGTAACCTAGCTGACCATTTTCAACACAGTCTTACAACCTTATCAGGTGGTGCACCCTTTGTGATGGGTTGAATTGTGCACCCCAATTTTGACATGTTCTTCGTCTTGGTACACATTCTGGTGGGTGTGGACCCCTTACAAATGCAGCTGTCTTCAAGATGTTACTTCAGTTAAGTTATGGTCAAATGGAATCAGGTTGGGCTCTAATCGAGATTATTGGAGTTCTTTATGAGCAGAGTGAAAGTCAGATGAAAAGAGAAGCCACAGGAAGCAACCAGAAGCTGGAAGTCAACAGAACCAAGAAGGGAAAAGAGAATATGCTGCCATGTGCATTGCCATGTGACATAAAAGCCAAAGTCTAAGGATCTCCAGCAGTCAGCCCCAGAGTTTCACAGTCTTCGAGAAGAAGCACTGCCTTGCTGGCCCCTCACTTCTGGACTTCTCCAAGCTTCAAAACCATGAGCTAGTAAATTCCTGTTATTTAAGCCAACCCACTGTATGGTGTTTGTGTTAGCAGCTGGGAAATGAAAACACCCCTTCACTCATTTTAAGAACACTGTATATGAAAGGTATACATATATACATAACTCTAAAACAACTACTATCCTAGGAGATTTTAAAACCTATGTTTATATTACACATGGCTTTACCCCATTTCTTTTACCTTATTTCATCACAACTTTTGGAAAGAAAGAAGTTTCTCTAATAGGCATATCACAAACATTTTCATGATGATTTTGGAGTCAGAAAATGGCCCTGTTTAAGGTTTTAGCCCCATCAACAGAGGAAGTCCTATAGATACTAATCAGTCCTTTAGGTTTGTTTGTTTGTTTTTCAGTGTCTCTTTATTACTTGGCTATTTTCTTGCCTTTAGTCATAATGAAAATTCAGGTCGAGTTATCCGCCAGTTCCTCTGCTTTCTCTTGAAACTGATTTGTGAATTTTTTTATGTTTTTCCTTCTGGTATGTGAAATGATCAAAGGTAATAATAGTAATATTGAACTGGGGCAAGTCATCTGCTGAAAAGTGTGGCAGGTAAATACGGAGGTGATAAAATAACAGTCATTTTATTAGAAATATCCAGGTTGCAGGGAGCAAGGTACTGGCAAACAGTTTCAGCTCATGTTTTAGGTAGCTGTTTTCATGGACAAGCTTGATGTGCTAATGAAGGAATTTATGACTAAAATGACCCAGCATAACAGTTTTCCTTCCTTTAAAAAATACCAATGTGCAGCAGAGTAACTAGAAAGCACAAGGAATTATTTTCATGTGCAAGTTAGGAAATAAGTCCTCCTACTATACAAATACTCCCAACTCACTCCTCCACCCTCAGCAATGCCAGGCACTGCATTTCTGACTGGACAGACTCTGATGTCATCCAAACATGGGACAGGGGAGAGGAGAGCTGTGTGAGCAAATCACAAACAGAAAGAGGGCAAGACTGAGAAATTTCCTCGGTATGAGGTTTATTTTTCTGAACTGGCCAGCGCATGGTGTACGAGTGGCTTGGCCTGGTTTAAAACATCAGGAAACCAAGTAGACACTGATGATATAATTGACCCTTAAAATGACTAGGAAAGATGTAACCTATATCATAACCTGCAGTGGCTAGTGGTAGGAGAAGAAATGACTTAGTCATGGCCTACAGAATGTGCTTTTGCCAAATTCATTTTTAAAATTATTTCACATTTTAACCATTATTAAGTGTATAATTCAGTGACATTCGTTACTTTTACAATGTTGTGCTACCATCAACACCATCCATTACCAAAACTTCCATCACCTCAAACAGAAACTCTACCCCTTAAGCAATAACTCCCCATTTCTCTCTTCTCCACCCCTTGATCATCTCTAATCTACTTTCTGTCCCTATGAATTTGCATATTCTAATTAGTTTATAAAAATAGGGTCATACAATATTTTTCCTTTTGTGTCTTGACATTTCAGGCAACATGATATTTTCAAGGTTCCTCCATGTTGTAGAATGTATCAGAACATCATTCTTTTTACAGATGAAAAATATTATGCATATATACTACAACTAGTTTATCCATTCATGTATTGATGGGCACTTGGTTGTTTCCCCATTTTGGCTACTGTTTATAATAATGCTATTATGGACATTGGTGTACGAGTATCTGTTTGAACTGCTTCTTCCAATTCTTTGGGGTATAGACCTCTGCCAAATCCATTTTTATTCCATGGGCTGATATGCAGATTAGCAGACTTAGGTCTCAACATAGCATCCTAACATCCTGCTTTCACCTCGAAGAGTGAAAAACTTCACCGTCTGCCCCAGGTTCATCCACCAATATCGCTGGGTACCCACTGAACTGAACCTTGTCCAGAATCATTATCTGTTTGCTAAGGTAGGAGAGAAATGAGCAGGAAAGAAAGAAAACAGGAAGTGGGAAGAAGGAAGAAGAAATGTGATGGTGGACTTTTACTGAGTTTCATGAAGCATAGCTTAGAAGGACAACCTGACAGAAGTTGGGTGTGGTGGAAAAAATTGTAATACAATTTAGTATTTGAAAATTTTACTAACCTCTTTTATGTATTACAAACTACAGAATGAGACAAAATCTGTCTAGTGGGAGAATGGAGAATCTGAATTCTGTCCTTTTTTTTTTTTTCTTAACAGGAGTAAGGAAAATATTGGAGCCAACTTCCCCTGCCCCTCGCAAGGACATTTTAGGATCATCAATGGGGCATTTTTGAATGTTTATCAAAGGGTGGATAGGTTGAAGACATCAGGCTAAAGTAACAGGTGGAATGCTCTTAAAGTTTCACTCTATTTATTGAGCAAATGCTCAACCTCTTTCTTTTACTGACTATGCCAGAGATGTGCAAAGAGAGAGAGAGAACAATGTAAAATTATTTCCACTGCTTAGAAAACAAGAAGCATTTAGCATTTATATGGTAGCTCCACAGAATCATCTCTCTATATATAAGCCTACGATAGCTTTATTAATACCATCATAGAATAAAAAAGGTCTTACCATGGCCTTCAAGGCTGTCTTGATCTGGCCCTTGCCTAATTCTCTGATTTTTTTCTTACCATCCTTCTCCTTGCTCATTCTGCTCTAGCCATGTTCACTTTCTTTCAATTGTTCTAACTCTCCAACCTCACATTCCTTTGAAGGCTTTAGTGTGCCTTCTACCTCTTGCCCCAGATCTCCAAATGACTGTGTGGTCTCCTAATTTAGGCGTCACCTTTAATAACAGTTCCTCGTGAGGCCTGTCCTCACCACCTAATCTGAAGTAGATTGCACCAGCCATTTTTTTCTGTCTTATTTTCTTCAACACTTTTGCCATCATGTGAAATTATTTATTTTTATTTTTTTATTGATTACCCTCTCAACAAGCTTTGCAAGGACATAAACCTTATTTCTATTGTCTTTGCTATATCCCCAGTCCAAGAACAGTATCTAGCCACTCATCAAAAATGGGTTGATCATCTATTGTAACGAATGTACCACACTAATGAAAGATGTTGTTAAAGTGGGAAAATGTGGGAGGTGTAAGAAGCAGGACCTATGGAATCCCCTATATTTTTATGTAACATTTATGTAATCTAAATACCTCTTTTTTTAAAAATTAAAAATATATTTAAAATAAATAAATAAAACTGGGTTGAGGGTGTGAATGTAGCTCAATGATTGAGTGCCTGCCTCCCACATACGAGGTCCCGGGTTCAATCCCCACTACCTACTATTAAAAAAAAAAAAAGAGTTGAATAACTGATTCAGTAAGTCAATTAATATGGCAGAAATGCCTACTCCTTGTTCATCCATCCAGGGACACAAAACATAGGTATTAGTAGCTCACCAGAGCATTTAATAATAAAAAAAATAATAGCAAGCATTTACTGAGAGCATTCTCTGTCAGGCTATACACACATTCTCTACGCCACACTAAAACCCTGTGAGGTAGGCATTTTTATTACTCACCCCATTTTGCAAATAGGAAAACTGAGGTAGGAGAAGTTAAAAATCTTGTTCAAGTTCATGTATTCAGTAAGCGGTAGAGCCTGGATTTGAATCCAGGCACTCCAATTGCACTTTAAAACCATATTTAACTACCATATTTCCTCATTTGTGCTTCAATTGTCAGTATGCAATCGAGTTTCTCTAACTCTAAAAAAAAGAAAAATTAAAAACCAAGAAGCTCAATTAACTTTACTCTGAAAAATGAATTATTTTTTAATGCATTAAAACATTCTAGGGGCCAGATCATTCTTTTCTACTTCTTAACACTATTGAAAAACAAACAAAGAATGATTTTGTTGCAGCTACCTGAAGTCTGGGCTCATCTGAACATTTCCATGGAAGACAAATGTTTTTTTAACTGTATTAAACTTTATTAGCTGCTCGTTGCTGTGATTACCTCATTTTATAGCAATTTGCCTCTCTGTGTAAACAAACTCCTATGACACAGTGAAGAGACTTTGTGGTAAAGGAACAAGGGGGAAAAACAGAACCTTGCTTTTGTTTCTGAACTTTAGGGTTCAGCTTTGGTGACACAAACCAAGAAACCAACTTAAAAGCATTCTGAAAAATCCTTGTAGAGAGAAGGTCTATATTCCTCAAACTTCCAAATCTTACTTCAAGACTTGGATTTTCCCATGCCTGGTAGATAAGTTATTTTCATAATGGGTAGAGGAGCCAAGAGGTAGGTAATTTCCTTCCTCTTCTTATTTTAAAGAGTATGTTACTGGTTGTGGTTGTGAAACATTTTTGAATTGGGATTCTCAGCCAAGCCTAGAGGAATGCCTGGTTACTCCTGGCTGGTATATACATAAAGCTGCCCACTGGAGAAATTAAGCTGTCCCAAAATTCCTTGTTGAGGGAGTTATTCTTCTAAGTGTTGGATTATAGAGCTGAGAGATTGGATTTGTGTTTTTCAGAGCAACTAAAAATAAAACTTCAGCTTCCTAATAATGTAAAGGAAATTTTTGAACTACATATTATTCCCCTTTAATCAGGCAGCCCATGTGAAATGCTTTATTATTGTAAAATGAATAAATAAATACCTTGAAGCAATCAAAGTAGTATATATGCTTAGATATTTCCCCCTAGCTTTGAAACCTGTTTTTATATTAATATAATTATTTTTAAAAATCAAACAAAAAGAATCTCTAGAGTACCATTAAACACACCAACCAATCCAAAACAAGTAACTGAAGGAATCACATAATTTTATTTGATAGTTCATAGATTGAGATATTGATTCAAATTCATTTCCAACCAGAATAAGGTTTTTTTAAGGATTTATTTATTTCTCCCCCTGCCCACACACCCACCCCCATCGTTTGCACTCACTGTCTGCTCTCTCGGTGTCTGTTCCTTGTGTGGGCTCTGTGTCTGCTCATTTTCTTTTTAGAAGGCACCAGGAACCAAACCCAGGGCCTCCCATATGCGTGGGCGGTGCTCGGTCACTTGAGCCACATCTGCTCCCTGCTTGTTGTGTCTCTGGTAGTATCTCCTCATTGTGTCATCTCGTTGCATCACCTTGTTGAGTCAGCTCACCACACCAGCCCGTCGTGTCAGCTCACTGTGTTGCTCGTCATCTTAAGGAGGCACCAGAACCAAAGCAGGACCTCCCGTATGGGTGGGAGGCGCCCAACTGCTTGAGCCACATCTCCTTCCCCAGAATAGTTTTATTGCCCACAAATCCTGGTTAATCTCAACAGAAATCTCTTTTTAAATTGAAAAGTCTAATGTATATAAAGTTCAACTCCAAGATGGTTAAAGACTTCTAGATATCAAGTTGTCTATGTAAGTATTATTATCATGTCTATTTCCAGAGTGACAAACTGTTCGGGCAAAAAATGAGCTATAGATGCAATGAGATGTGGAGGGAAGGCCAAATCTACAATTTGATGTGAGATCTTTGATAATATTGGATGACAAGGCCAGATCTTTATCACCATGGAACTGTGTTATAAATATAAACGAGGTCATATGTTTGGAACAAGAGTTCAAAGTGATACTTACAAACATAGTGCCCATTCACAATCTCCTTTTAAACTACCGTGCTGAGAGCAGCTCCACTGCCTGTCTCAGTGGCATTTGCCACCCCAGACACTTCATTTACAAGCTGCTTTTCTGATATACTTGAGCAGATTTCATCTCACTGAGTGAGCCCTTGCTCATCTCCATATACCATCCATTCATGAATCCTTTATAAATGCATTTATTGTGGATCATGCTGTTATTCGCTGTTAGTACATGTGCACTTGCCTAATGCAGGTGAAGTAACATATTCAGATAATACCAAGTCATTTTGTTTCTTTTGCCCTATGCTTCCTTAAAGATCATTCTCCCAGGGGCATAAGATAAAGGACTAAAACAGGGTCAAATAGAACTGACTTCTTAGCCTCAAAATGATGTTCTTTAAATTTTAACTGTATTTCTACCATCGTGTTACCACAGGCTGTATCTGAACTTATCTTGGAAATGTGAAAATCAGTGAAATTTCCCTGTGAATTCTGAAGAGGTCACCAGCTTACAAAGCAGAGAGGCAGAGACACCTCTTCAGTGAGGTCTTGATGGATTCATTCTCTCACCTTTTCCCCTTCCCCATCTGTCTCCTTTAGGTCTTTCAGCACAGATGCCTTTGCTACAAAGCTTTTTGTTGGAGTAATATTTCAATAAAATGCTCAAAATCGGGGCATAAGGAAGGGCAAAGCTGAAGAAAGGAGGACGGAAGGAAGGGAGGGAAGGAGGGAGGAAGGAGATGAGCAAAGGGAAGGAGTAGAAGGGGAAAGAAGAAGAAGAAAGGAAAGAGGAAGGAAGAGAGATGATAAAAAGAGAAAATCACATTTGCCTT